>PVJA010031093.1:0-25182 GCA_004027025.1 Myocastor coypus | reverse complement strand
GTGACAAAATAAGGGGAGAGTCAACGCCATCCTAGCCCTGACCCTAACAGAGAGCAGTGTGCTCTCAGACTAGAAGGAGGAATCTGCGGTCACCGAGCTGAAGGTCTATATGAAACTCCTATTCACTGCCCTTCTCTCTGACCAGCTTTGAAAGATACAGGATCTGCCTCAGAAATCAGTCCACAGCCTTCATATTTGCATCACTTTAACTACAGACTCCAAAAGGTATTTGTTAGGGAGCAAAATGAACAGAAGAAAGCCACAGAGAACAAAGAAAAGAAGCAGCACTTACGAGTACCTATTTTCACTAAGCTCATTTCCTAAGCGATTACAGCTAGCGATGCTCTGTTAGTACCCTCTGTGTTAGTCACTAGGACTTAATGAGAAGAATCCACATTGGGAAAATTACCCGTCAGCGGAATTATTTTTGTCCTCAAATTCAGAGATACGGGAGCAGTTTCCACTTAGGGATTTCAGACAAAGCTGATTTCCCTGGAGGCCTCCTCTGCAGAATCGTTTTTTCTGAATGCAGAGAGAAGAACTGTAGAACCGGAGTATTCACCAGATCGAGCCCCCGCGGCCACCCACCTCAGAACCCAGAATCCACAGCGAGGTCCTACATCGAGAAAGGGTGATGACATCGTGATGAAATTAAGTAACACCCTCGCGAGCAAACGTTCCAACACTTTTCCTAACCCATCAGACTTTGCGCTCTCTGACACGACCACGGGTTTTAAAGCATAAGGAAAAAGAAGTCCCAGAGATGCTCTTCCTCTGTTCCTCAAGGCTGCCGCTGACCATCTACCCTTCGTTTAGTCGTTGGAATTCCCCCAGAGAACCCTGGCTTGAGGAGAAAGAGGGAGAGTGTAGAAAATATAAAAATATAAAGGGCGAAGTGTGACCGCAACCAACTGTGAGCAGCGGTGAAGAGACAGAGACGTGAGTGGCTGTGTCCATGTCAACGCAGGGTCCTCGTCACACCTCTTGGTGGATTTCCAGCACGGCAGAAGACTTCCGGACCGTGGTCACAGTATGCAGCCTGGACATGGGGGACAGAAAACGCAAGGTGACGCATGCGCACACGTGTCTACGTACACCCGGCCGTAGCCATAACCACACCTGCGTATAGCAGATCGGACTGAGGATTTCTGTGGCTTCTGTGAAAGCTGTGTGCATAAGAGTGGAATTAGAGAGAGATCAAAACCAGTCCTCAAAATAAAAGATCGTCAGTTGTGGCACAGATCCAAGAAGTCCTACCTTTCTCTCCTCCGGATGCCCAGCTCCTACCTCTTAGTAATCCATTACCGTGTCCCAAACAAAAGAATAGCTCCAACGTGGAAAATTAATTTGGGATCAATGCCATGGGAACTCTTGTAGAAAGTATGTGGTCCCACAAAACAAAGAAAGAAGGAAGGGAAAAAATATATATATATTTATGTACAAATACAGGATAGCTTGAGTAATTGCACCACTCATTTCTGCTCCTTTTTAATTTCTTATTCGTTCTTTTTACAAATTTGGCATGTTTTTATCTGGTAATCTAAACAACTAAGTTGAAGACAACATTATACAATATAACAACCATGGCTGAGTCCTTATAATTTTGTTTAGTGAAATTCTATATTGCTCCTCATGTTTTGTTGGGGGTGGTTGCTATTTTTTGTTCTCTTTAAAAAATAAAATAAAGGGCTGGTAAGATGGCTTGGCGGTCTAAAGCGCCTGCTTTGGCAAGCTTAGACAACCGCAGGGACTGCAGTTTGACCCCCAGCATCACATGCTACACCAGCCCCACCTCCAGGGCAGGTGGAGCCGGCCATAATTAAAAAGAAGAAAGAGAGAAAGAAAGAAAGAGAGAAAAAACAAAAAGCCGGGCATCATGGCTCATGCCTGTAATCCCAGCACTTGTGAGGCTGAGGCAGGAGAATCAGTGTGAGTTTGAGACCAGCCTGGGCCATAAAAGTGAGCTCAAGGCCAGCCTCAACTGCATAGCGAGACCCTGTCTCAAAAAGACAAAAATAAAATAAAATAAAAGTACATGATCCCACTGAAGGAAATTCAGACTATGGATGCATTCCAGTTTCTCCAAAAGATGCCGCTCATTATCTTGGCTATTCTTGGCACAAGTTACTCAGTTTCAGGACTTTGGGTGAATGGGAAGTAAAGCCCTGCCAACATTTCTCCCAGGAAGATGGCACATCCCAGTGGTCTGAACCCTGACCCTGTCCCAAAGCAAAGAAAGTCTGACTCTTCCCTAACTTCTGCAGGTTTACCTGAAGTCCTCCAAAGATTTCTTCTTGGTTGCTTTCAAACCACCATTCTGGCAGCAGGCGAATCTGTGGTCGATGACCTGGTAGATGATGGGGTTGTACATGGCTGCCGACTTGGCCAGCAGAGTGGGCACCACAGAAAGCTGGATGGGGATGGAGTGTGGCCTTCCAAAGGCTGACCACACTGAGACCACCGCGTAGGGGATCCAGGCAATCAGGAAGCCGGCACAGATCAACATGGCCACCTGAGGGAGCAGGGCAGAGAGAACAGAGCAAGAAGCCCAGTGGACGGACAGAAGCGTCTGAGATAACTGCTGTAGGGGACGAGTGAGTCCCCGTGGCACTCCCAGCAAGCTCTTTCACTGTGTTTCCACTGACCTTGTCCACAGGAACCCTGGGCCGCATGCACCCATGCTCCTTTCTAGAAGTTGAAGGCACCCGGGGACCCAAGGTGTAGTCGTATAATTACCATCAGATGGTGCCCGAGCTGGGGCAAAAAGCCGTAATACAAAAAGACATCAGCTCTCCTGAGCTTTCCAGACTTCTCAAGCCTCATTCACTTCAGGACTTGACAGAAAATATGTTCCCCTTGATGAAATTTTAAATCACCCCCGTTTGCCTCAGGAACCGACAATATCTGCCCTGGTTTGGAATTCTAATATTCATTTTTCTCGGCAGTTCCCACTAAATGTTATTTCTTTGGGCTCAAGCTTTTGCCAACTGGGAGGTTTAGATTGTGGAAATTCACTGGGTATAAGGTAAAAGAAAGAGAGTCGTCAAGCCTCAGCCAAAGGGGCACAGTTGTATAAAGTGAGACTTTTCCAGAAGGCACTTCTATATTTTTTTAATTTTATGTATTGGATATAGGGTCTTGCTACTCAGCTCAGACATGTAGTGATCTTTCTGTTTCAGCCTCCCCAGTGCTGGGTTTATAGGTGGTCTCCGTGGCTGCCATCATACCTAGGCTCAGTGGCCAGCTCAGTGCACCGGGATAGGGCCAGCACGGTATGTAATCCTGGGATCGAACCCCGGTCCCTGTGCTTGCCTGAGCAGGTGCTTAGTCTGCTGAGCCATCTCGCCAGCCCTTGTGTATGCATTTGGTAAAAAGGGCTGTTGTGCGTGTTTTGTGCAGAAGTTACAACAAGCAAAGCAGACTCATGCTGCCCACATAGACCTTGTTATCTCAGAAAGTTTTCATTTAAGCAACTGAGTAATCAAGAGATAAGAGAACTTCTAATTATGTTAAAATAGAGGAAAATGGAGCCCAAGCTCTTTGGGTTTTATATCCAGCCTGAGCTATTCCAGGCCCTAACAGAGACAGAGACAAAGACAGAGTCAGAGACAGAGAGACAGACACAGAGAGATGGAGACAGAGACATGCACACAGACATACAGAGACATAGACAGAGAGATGGAGACAGACAGACAGAGACACAGACACAGAGAAACATAGACAGATGGAGAGACAGAGACAGACAGAAGAGAGACAGAGATAGACAGAGGGATGGAGAAAGAGGCAGAGACAGACTGAAGTAGAGATAGAGAGACAGAGAGACAGAGACAGACAGAGAGACAAAGACGGATACAGAGAGACAAAGAGACAGAGAGAGGCTAATTTCAAACTGCTCCTACTCTGTTATTTGCTAGAATATGCGTTCCATGAGATAATTAAACTAGGAGTCTGTTCAGAGCAACCCTATGTGCACGAGGCCTTTGCTTTCATGTTTTGCATCTGGTCTCTCTTGCCCGGTGTGTCTTCTTTTTTTTTTTGCCTTTTTTTGAGACAGGGTCTCGCTATGCAGTTGAGGCTGGCCTTGAGCTCACTTTTGTAGCCCAGGCTGGTCTCGAACTTGCACCGATCCTCCTGCCTCAGCCTCCCGAGTGCTGTGTCTTCTACCTTAGCAATGCCAGCACTATTGTCTTCCGTGGTGGTTCTTGCAGTTGACACGCAGGCCTCACAGGATTCAGGTCTGACCAGCCAGAGGGCTGTGTGCCCCTGGCTGTAGTCACAGAGACAGGTTTGGGTCAGATTCATCTACAGAATTCTTCAAGCAGGCTTCTTTTTCACCTCTGAGCTCCCTGACACCTTTCGAGGACGTAACACTGGTACTGGGTCTATATTGCTGCTGTTTTTTCCCACTGCTTCATTTGAACCAAAAAAGTAACAGTTTCTCCCCAGTACTAGAGTTATAAAGAGTTATGTGAATCAGTAATGCTGGAAGAGGCATGTTTTATCTGTCATGGTTAAGGAGACAATTCTCAAAATGTTGTTTTGCTGTAGCAGTTGATGAATTTGTCTTGGCTTGGTTTTTTGTTTGTTTGTTTGTTTGTTTGTTTCTTAACAATGAAGTCATGGCGTAAAAGTGTATTTCACTATACTTTCTTGGGAGCAGAGCTCTGCTACATAGAAAATGGCTCGGAACCTTAATCTCTGAGGGCAGAGCAGCCAGTTTTGGGGTGTGTTTGCCCCTCAAATTCACTGTTCTGAGGGGTGCAAATGTGAGTGGTGGGAGAGCTACTCTAAAGTCTCAGAGACCCTAAAATTCCATCTAGGAATTTCAAAGCTCACCTCCAAAACTTAACTACAGCAAAGCAGAGCCTTTGTCCTAACACACATCTGTTCCATTTTGCATGGACTCTGAATCCCCAGGATTGAACCCAGGGTGCCCAGGACTGTGCCCGGCCACAGCCCTGCCTCAGGGTCCTGAGCCCAAGCCTTTGCCTACGCTTACCGATCAACTGTGGAGACCCGATGCCTGCCCACAGCTCTCCGTGGAGCTCTCTTCCCCACCCTCTGACAGAAGCTAGGCCAGGAGAAGTTTTCATTTGGTTTGGTCTGTCTGACTTTTGTTTATAAATGGAACGCATGCTCCAAGGCCTGTGCGGAGGGCTGTCTTTTGCGAAGTCCCCAAATTAAACGCTAACTGTATAAATAAAACTTGCTCTAGCAGATGTCTCGGGACTTAGCACAGGCCCTGCTTGCTTCCTCGGTGAGTCACAGAAGGGTTTCACAGCCTCCCAGAAGCTGTCTTCTGTGTTACTGCCAAAGTCATTGAAAAAAAATACATCAGCACTTAGTCCATAATATTGCCTGTATTTTACATATTTTGTACTTTTTCAGGATTGTGTAATGGGGGCCAGTAGAGACTTAAGCATTTGTAGTATACCAGAACTAAAGCACAGTGTGGTTTCTAAAACACAGAGCAAATGTATCATTGGGAGTTTTCTGGCTTTAGAATAAAGCCGAGCCGGGCGTGGTAGCGCACACCTGTAATCCCAGCACTTGGGAGGCTGAGGCAAGAGGATCACTGCGAGTTCGAGACCAGCCTGGGCTACAAAAGTGAGTTCAAGGCCAGTCTGAGCTGCATAGTGAGACCTTCTCTCAAAAAGACAAAAAAAAAAAAAAATAGAATAAAGCCAAATAACCAGAAATCAAGCTTCAGGTAAAAGGAGGAGAAAGGCCAGATCTAAAACACAGAAGCCGATCAGTGCTTCTGAAGTGAATACCAAAGCTCATGAGGCACCTTCCCACTTGAAAATGTACTTCACAAATATTTGACATTTAAATATGAAACCATTCTGAGATTTACTCTCCCAGAAGGCTTTGTTTTTCTAGAACCTTCTCCTCAGCATGAAGTGGCCTTGACCCTCCCTCTCCTACAAATATCCCCATTGTGCTTCCCAAACACTGTCCCCAGATGTCCAATCCGGTGCTCCCAAGGCCACCCTGCCTGCTAACTTCGTCTATATTGCTTGCTGTTTCATTGGTTTACTTTTCAATCCCGCCTCTGGGTTCACTGACAAAGTAGCTAAACTTCAAGCTCCCCAGTTAGGCAGATTTTATGGAGGAAAATTCACAGAAGATGTGCTTGGCTGCTGTGGAAGAATCACCCATGCAGAACCCCTTCACCACCACTGCATCTCTCTGCAGAGGACCCAGGGACATCAATGGTCCCCATCTCTTCTTCAAGTCAGCACTAGACACCTCAAAAACAAACATGTCTGCCATGATTGCTCTACTCCTGTGAATTAAACAATTAAAACAGTCATAGAATACTATGGTTGAAAGAGAATTCAAGCTGCACATGGCTCTGGCTCTGGATCCCACACAGCTCAGCCGCCCCAAAGATGTGACCTCTAAGGAGCTGGGTCCCATCATCCAGTGCGGGAGGCGTGGGGTAGGTAGTTGCGGGGAGCTACCAGCTACAAGATGCTCTAGGAAGAAAATGGGATCCTCCTGGTCTGGGGGAGCACTGGCTGGACAGGACACAGGGGTGCAAAGACTCGGTTTTGCTACACTGGGGCTAGCTGGGAGATTTGTGGGTTTGTTCTCAACCAGCAAAAAAATGATAGTGAAGGTAACCATGGGATAGCGAATGCCTGCCTTCCACATGGACATTGTTTCCTTACAAGAATGAAGTCCTCAGGCAGGAGGATAAAGAACCTCTTTCGACCTTGGTCTCCTCATTAATACAAAAGCAAGGGTCCCAACGTTCATCTTCTCTGTTACCTTTGAAGAAATTAAATCATTCAGCAATCTGAGCATCTCTTCCTTCTGTTTTATCCATGGAAAGATGACCACTGCTAAAAGCCCAGCCTCTTCTTCCAAAATGCAACACTTTCAAAGATATTTGATGCCCTTGCCCCAGTTAACCCTGCCTGTGATCCAAGCAGAAAATATGAATTCACACTTCAAAATAAAAAAAGAGAGAGAGAGAGAATTCCACATTTTCCGGTTGCAGTTTTCTCAAGTCTTAAAATACCACTACTCTAAAAACAAGCAAGAGCTGCAAAAGCGAGGAGAGGCACGAGTTAGGTCAGGTCACTCTGGGCATCTGCGTTTTGGAGTTTGGGTCTAAAAATAAACATAAGATTCTCTGATGAAGCAGGAGTCGGCTTAAAAGAACAAAGCAGTGTAGAGGTGCCTGGTTCAACAAAAGAAGGGACCCTGCTCTCTGCAGTGAGCCAGGCCTGGGGTGCAAGCAACCGCTCAGGGTGGGCAAGGACTCCTCTAGCTGGGGGCCGGGTAGGGGGAGGCGTGACAGCTACTACCGTGGACTTTCAATGTTTGGGTGAATGTTGCTACTTCCATGGAAGCTCGGGGCCTGGAAGACACTCAGGATGCCATTTCTTTCCTCTCCTCTTGCCGATGAGGCAGGGAAGGTCTACAAGGATTAACAGTCCACCTAAGGTGCATTAGTCAAGGTTCTGGGTTGCAAGTACGTGAAGTTGACTCTGGGTGAGTGAGGTAGAGAGAGAATTAGTTAAGCATGTTGGTTGAGACAGAGCTTTGCACTGAACTCAGAATCACACTGCAAGAGCCTGGTGCTGCAGGGCGGCCACCCAGGGGCACTCCCAGTGTCACCAGGCCTGCCAGACAGTCTGAAGGAAGACGGCTGGAGGCACAACGGAGCTCAGCCACCTGAGTGTCCCTGGGATGAATGGCGGGCTTTCTCACGGCCTCCTAAAGAGCTGTGCAGCTTCTCCACAACAACTCAGCAAGACACAAGATCTTGCAAATTCCTCAGCCACAGAAAGATTCAGCTACGAGAGGCCCAAACCAACCGCAAACTTCAAGGTGCCCTTGAGCTCTGACTGGATGGTTAGTGTGGAAGGGGTGGAGAGGTAGCTTACAGATGCACATGGTTGGCAGCAGAAAATGCCATGGTCCCCAGGGCAATTGTCACCAAGATCAGGAGTCAGGGATGTTCACAATGTCACGTCCATGGGTGGCAGCCACCAGGCCAGGACTCACTGAGTGCTGACACCATGGCTCTGTGAAAACCACTGGAGAACATACGATGGCCTTGGAAGGAGCAGGGAAGTCCCTGCATGCCCCGTATGGGACTTGGCATAAAGGTGAGATTATGTGGACTCATGACACTGGAAAATGTCAACCTACGTTCATAGTCTGTGGAACCCAGACCACCACAGAAGTCCAGCAAAATCATCATTTCAAAAAACAATCATAATTGCAAGGAAGCCACAAAGCATGGGAAGATTTATAGAAAAATGTCAGTTTTTAGCCTGATGCATTCAGACAAGCAGAAAGCAAGCTCAGGTGATGACCCAGCTAGAAATAATTAGAGCACATAAAAAGCCAGAAGAGTTTGGTCCCAGAATCCAGGAAAGTAACCTTTAAGTAATAACCATGTGGAGCAGGCTGTTCTGAAGATCGGAAACACCATGAACGAGGAAAATGTCGACACAGCCGTGGTTTAGCAGAGGAGAAAACATCTAAGACAGGAGAACGCCAAGCGCAAGGCTCTTTCTTCCAGCTTTTAGCCACTCAGAGAAAGAAAGGTCAAAATTGAGTAGCAGTTGAAAATAGTGTAAGCTTACCATTGTAACAAAAAGGTTTATTGCTTCATGTGGCTGAATTTTGACATAAAATTTTCCACAAATATTAACCATAAAAAGCACTTCATATTTAGTTTATTTAAAAAAATAAACTAAGGCCTGGGGAGATAGCTTAGCATCATAAGTGCCTGCCTGGCAAGTTCAATCCCTGGTACTGAAGTGTGTGTGTGTGTGTGTCTGTGTGTGTATATGTGTGTGTATGTTGTGTTATACAGATAAAATATAAACATATCAAGTTAGATTATCAAAGTTAGTACATGTTATACGAATATACAAACAACACCTCATGTGCACAGAGAGGAATTTGAGAAGGCTCTGTTGAACAACCGACCTCTTCCTCGAGCACACACAAAGAACATGGTCTGGAATATGTGCAGAACCCTATTCTGGACCGCTCAGAACTTCAGCTACAGGGAAAGAGGGGATGAGGGTGAGATATAGGGGTTCCCAGAAACCAGGTCACGGCTGAAACCAAAGCTGGGCATGACGGGAAGGTGGGGCATCTGCTGGAGGACCACTCCCACCATGGCCTGACAGGACAGGCATCATGCTGCTTCTCTGGCTGTACCTCCATTCTTTCCTTTGCCTTTTCGTTCTATTGAAAGGAGACATTTTATTCTTGGTATAGTTTCCCGGTTGCCAAAACAGTACCTGGGACAGAGAAGGATTTTGCTCAAATCCAATCCAAACTTAACTGGATGAATTTGGATTTGATTTATTTAAAAAAAAAAAAAAATCACGGAAGAAAGCTTAAGAGAGAACTAGAAATGAAGGACTTAATTTATGACAACGCACTTGATGGAATTATATTGCTCCATTACAATCAATTACCACAAGGTAGAGTACATCATGGTTCTTGATTGTACATTTTCATCCAATAGCTTCTTTATTAATAAGTTATTGGCACATTTAGCGCAATCCAAGAGGACTTGGCAAAGCCTCAAAAACTCTACAACTTAAAGAGAGAAACACTCCTGAGACAAAGTCCCATACTTTGTTAAGTGCAGTTTGTGCCTGGAGAGAAGTATGTTGCGGGAGATGTTTGAAACCAGAGCTGTCTGAAGCAGGCTATGAGAGAGGTCAGTCAACGAAGTGGTTGGTTATGATACAGAAAGGAATGAATGGGACTGCAATCTAAATTTACTTATATCCTTAACATTTAAAATCTAAGGTAGGGAAGATAGCTCTGTGGCACAAGTGCCTGCTTGGTAAGTGCAAGGTTGTGAGTTTGAACCCCAGTCCCACAACAAACAAACAAACAAACAAATAAATAAATAAATAAATAAACTAAATAAACCTTTCCTTCCCTCATTTTGAGTGTTGGATATTTCTCCCAGCAACAAGAGAAGAACAACTGAGACACCCATCTTGGATGTTAGGGCTGCCTGCCCTGAAGGTGCGTGGCCTGGATAGGATATGAAGGATGGAAAGAGGGTCTCTGCTTATAGCTTGTCACTTATAGCTTGCTGGTTCACTGCCTTTAACTTTGGTTGTTGGTATTGTGTCTCAAAAATAAGAAAAGTAACTAAGACAGCATGGTAACATTTAAGGTCGTGGGGCTGGGGAGATAGCTCCAAGGCACAAGTGCCTGCTGGGCAAGTGCAAGGTCGTGAGTTCGAACCCTGGTCCCACAAAAAATAATAATAATAATAATAATAATAATAATAATAATAATAATAATAACATTTAAGGTCATTTGATAGCTTTCAATAAAAGAATAAAATATGGAAGCAAGGCCAGTTGGAATTTATCCAGAATTCTTAAAAGGCATAAGGAAAATGAGCAGGCATGGTTTCTTTAATACATAATACACACTAGGTCTTCATATCATGGCAGTTTTCCACAATAGGCCAATGAGTCGAATATTTTCATTCTTGATAAAGGCATGAGGAGACAGAGACTCAAAGAGGCCGAACATCCAGCTCTGGGACTCTGAACCATTGTGTCAGTGACAGTTAAAACCCAAGTCTCTTGCCCAGTTGATTGCTTTTCCCTGGTACTGCTGTATCTAAAGGAAGTCAGCTCTGAGACCAACTCTGCCCAAGAACCAACACTGTAGAAACAGCTTTTGTGGGAAGACAAGATCACCATCAGAAAGCCTTTGTAGGAAACACTATCCCTGAGGAACCAAGTGGTAGAATGTCCCTGTGCTGTTCACCCAGGTCCTGTAAAACAGTAGACACTGGGTGGCATTACAATAGACAGTATGTGGCCATTATTCTCATCACTGAAACAATTATGGAAAATTCATAGCGTCCTGCGGCACAGACAGAATAAGCCCCAATTTGATAGATGTTTAACCATGCATGTGCACCAGCCCTGTAGCTTGGTAGTGCTTGAGATGTGATACCTAGTGCTGTAAAGCAAAGCAAGTCATCTAAGAATACAATAATACTTTTTTAAAAAATTATGTCTGTCTGTGTGTGCATCTGTGTGTGCATGTGTGTGCCTAAGAGACAGAGAAAATGAAGGGTCCTCAAAGGTTTAGATCAACAGTAACAAACCCCAGAAGTATATTTTTTTTTTAATTTATTATTTTTATTCTTGTTTCAGAACCTTTGTTTGTTTATTCACTCATTTTCATGGCCGGCTCAGCCCGCCCCGAGGGCAGGGCTGGTGCAGCATGTGGTGCCGGGGATCAAACCGCAGTCCCTGAAGCCGCCCAAGCTTCCCCAAGCAGGCGCTTTAGACCACTGAGCCATCCCGCCAGGCCCCCCCAGAAGTATATCAACGTAAGATTCTAGGTTTGCTTGCACCTGCCTTGCCCTCTGCAGTGTCAGCCAACTTGGAAACCCCTCAGTGAGCCATGACCATCATTACCTTGGTCAGTTTCATCTCAAGCACATGGCTGCCATGGATCCGGCTGTCAAAGTGGGCCACCTCTTTGGAAGAGGACTTCACCTTGGCGATGATCTTCACATAGGAGAACACAATGGTGGCCGTGGGCAGGAGCAGGCAGAAGAAGAGGATGTTCAGGATGAAGACCTGACCCCCCGCCGAGGCCTGGGCCAACCACCAGTCCAGGGTGCAGGAGGTCCCGAAGGGCTCGGGCGCGTAGTCCCCTAGGCCTACCAGGGGCATGGTGGTCCAGAAGGACACATAGGCCCAGATGGCCGCCAGGCAGATGTAGGCGTGCTTTCTCTTCAGCCAGACCCCTGGAGACAGAAGGACAGCATTACCCTGATGCCATCTGCCCTGCACCTGGGCACCTCCCTCGGCATGTCACACTCCACCTCCAAAGAGTCATTCCACTGAATGCTGGGAGACGAGACGTGCGCAGATAATAACAGAGGCCTGAGGGAGATGCGGTGAAGGGCGAGGTCCAGAGTGGGTGTCTTTCTCCAGGAGAGTGACTCGTGAAGAGATTGTCCCAGGGAAGATTTTCTCTGGGCACCTGGAGCTTTAGGAGGGAGAAGTGGCAAAGGCCAGGAAGATAGGCCAGGTAGCAAAAGACAAGAGGATGCTGAAGGCAAAGAGGGTCTTGGGGAATTATCTCAAAAGTGTGTGTTAGTGGGTCATCCAAGGGTCCAAGGGAGAGTCCTTTGAGAAGGTGAGAAGTCACAAAACATCATCGCTGTGTCTTTACCATCCCTTCCTCCTGAAAGCTCTGTGTCTCTACGACCCTTTGTGTTCCTAAGAAGGTGCTAAATAGGGACCGGTGAGTCATGACCACGGCAAGACAAGGGCATAGGCCTGTCCCTGGCCATTTCTGGAACAGATTTTGAGTCTTCAAAATATATTCCTACACCATCACTCACACAGTCAAGGGGAGAAAGGCTGAGAGTCTAAGATATTTATACTACCTTCTGCAAAAGTAATTCTGTGAAAATATTTTTCAGGGAGACAAAAAATGAACTCCATATTTCAGCACTAGTTTCTTACCAAAAGAGAATTCAAAAGAAAGAAATAGTACAGTCATCTAAAAAATAATAATAATAATAAGGTGGTAAAGCACTAGTGATCAATTTCAAAGGTTCAACACCCCCCAAAATAAGTCACCCCAGCCTAAGGCTGTGCATCCACAAGGCATCACCCCATCCCTCCCTCATCACCTTGGCTAAAGGGCCAGGGATGAGTCTTGATCTGCTTTGATCTTGGAGTAATGGAGGAAGAAATATATTCAATATATCGAAATATAGTCAATAAAAATTAGATGATTTCTTCAACACAGACCCAGGGTCTTTCTGCACTCAGCAGTGTGAGTTACACAGAGTTAGTATGGCCTAAATTCTTCTAATTATTTTTTAAGTTTCCTTCTTTGATACAGGGTCTGTCTACGCAATTCAGACTCGAAGTGATCCTCCTGTCTCAGCCTCCCTAATTGCTGGGATAACAGGTGTGCACCACCACCATGCCTGATTTCTGGGCTGGCACAGCGCACCCTTGGGTTCTGGGACTGACACAGCATGTGGTACCAGGGATCAAACTTGGATCCTCATGCTTGCCAGGCACGTATTTAGACTGCTGAGCTGTCTCCCTAGCCCAATTCTTCTATTTCTTTCATCTTATTTTTTTCATGGAACCTTTACAGATATACAAATGGAGCAAATAAAAATACACTGCTTATAAGTTTCATAAGGGTTCCATGGTTTAGTAAGGGTTCTGTGAAGGTCCTCCTTGGCCGACTATGAAGCCCTGCATGCCTATGTCCATGTGTCCCATAAAGCGCTAAGAAGAAGTACAGTTGTTGCCTTCTACACTCCACATTGACTGTTAGCTCCAATTTTCCCAATAGGTGGGATTTCAAATCATCCAGTGCAAATGTCTCAAGCCCCAGCTAGATAAGGACAGCCATCCTGTAACCACCCAAGACTTCGGCTCTTGGTTATCCATCAGAACAAAATACAACATCGGCAGGGGTCATCGCATGGGCTCACGGGAATGTGCAGAGGCAGACGCATAAGCATTCGCGGTTAGGGTGACTCGGTGAGATGTTTTATACTTACATTCGAGGGAGGTGAAAGGCTGTCAATACAGGAAGGAGTAGATTAGTAGATTGGTTCTGTGTTGCTCCAGAAGTCAGAACTAGGACCAATGGGAGGAGGTTACTGGGAGGCAGTTTTGTCTCAATATAAGGAATAACATTGTAACAAGGAGAGCAGACCAATAGGAGAATGGGCTGCCTTGTGCAGTAGTAAGCTCCCCATCACTGGTCACTAAAAATAGGAAGAGTGCAAGGCGTCCTCTCTTAAGGAGGCCTCCAGACAGCTTACCCCGCTGTCCCCAAGTGACCTCCTGGTTCCACATGGCGAATCACTCTGTGGAAGGTTGAATGGTACATTTGATGGACCAATAAGACCATATGCCTGGGACTCAGCATCACAGAAGCTGGGAGATCCACAACATAGCTCTTACAGGAAGTCCTGCCCTGCAGTGGTTCTGGTGGTGACCCAGCTTTAACTCAACAAAACACTTAAAAACAGGGACCAAGGCTCTGTTTTCTTCAGAAACCCACAGGGAGTCTAACATTTCGCCTTCTTGTTTATAAAATGAAGCTAGATTTGAATTGTTTGGCATAACCAAAAATATGCTTATGAAAAACAAACCAAAAAAAGAGGCTCTGATCTCATCCAGAATATGTGTCATTGCATTTTTTAGCTTTATTGAAATTTTTGACTCAAGTGATTTTTATTGGAAGCTGTGTATGTTTAGAAAAAGAAGACATTGTATCCTGAAGATGGCATTACAAGACTATTCCCATACCCTAGTTCTGTTCTCATGCAGCTCAAGGAGCAGAAATGTTTAAAATATAAAGAGAGCCAGGCATGCTAGCACATGCTACAACTCCAGCACTCTGGGGGCGCTAAGACAGGAGGAGTCTAAGTTGGAGCCCAGCCCGGGCAACTGACAGACTTGATGAGATCCTGTCTCAAAACTAAAAAATAAATAAATAAATAAATAAAATAACATTTAAGGGCTAACGATGTTTTTCAATTTGAAGGCTCTGGATACAATTCTCAGTGCCACCAAAAAAAAAAAAATTAATTAATTAATTAATTAAATAATAAATATAATGTAATATGCAACTACCATCTCAAGGGAGCCGGGGAGGGGGCTTATTTTTCCCACCTCAGTCTCCTGGCCACACTGGGTCCCCATGGTCACAGGCACCCAAAGACACGGTGACAGTCAAAGAAGCCTCATACCAAGCCCCAGATGATTCCCAGGGGGGCCTGATTGTGAGAACTTAACCTCAATGCCTGAGAGCTTCTCTTCGTGCTTATTGAAGCCTGAGCGCTTCAAGAAGCCAAAGTACCAAAAGAGATCTTAACCGCTAGCATGGCCTGATCTTTAAAAAAGGAATTGCTGAGCCTCCGAAAACAGGTTTGTGGCTGGCTCCTCCCTCATCAGCTCCTGGAGTCAGGCATCTTCCCACCTACCAACACCACAATCCACTGCTGGTGGATTTCTGTGTGTGTCCGTGGTGCAGGGGCAGCTGCATGGCCTCTGCTCTTGGAGGGGAGCACTTTGGATTTCCTCATCTCTGAAATCATAAGGAGTCCTAAAGAGAATCACAAACAGCTTTGCTTATCATAGTAATTACTACGTAGGAAGTCCACTAGACATCTCAGAGCTGACACCTACCAATGCATCTCTGTATCGCTGTTTTCATGGCAAAAAATGACAAAAGCTTACGTACTTCATATGACTTTTTTTAAGCATTCGCCAAACACCAGACACTGCTGTACAAGTCATCTTAAAATAAATCTGTAGTAGCACACTCAAATGCTTAAACATATGTTAGAACAAGATAGACTATAAATGGAAATGCCCTTGGTCTCTGAGGTTATTAATAGTCTTTATTAACTGTGTTAAACGTACAAAGCTGATACTCAATGTATCTAACGCACTATCGGGGAAAGAGAAACCTTCTAACTTACCATAAGATAGATAGCAGATCTTCAGGTATCGATCCAGGCTAACCACGGTCATGGTGATGAGGCTTCCACAGCCAAAGAAAAACCCGGCCCATCCGTACCAGCGGCAGCCCATCCAGCCGAACACCCAGCGGTGCCGGAAGCAGGAGATGATGGTGAACGGCTTGCCTACAACTGAGCACCACAGAGGCGTCAAGGGGAGGTGGCCACTTCCCTGCCACGTCAATCACCTGCACCCCTACACACACCCTTCCCTGCAGAGAGCCTCCAGGACCATAGAATTCTGCACTGTCTTCAGTTAAATAGTTTGAAACTGCAGTCATCTGAACAGCCCAAGATTTCAGAAGGATATTTGGGGAGGAATATTTTAAAATAATTATGATATTAAACATTGTTGGGTCGACGACATAGCTCAGCGATCTCAGGCTTTTCTGCTCAGGCAAGCTTAGGCAAGCACTCAGGGACCATGTTTCAATCCCTGGCAACACATGCCACATTGGCCCTGCCCCAAGGGCAGGCTGAGCTGGCCACAAAAAAAGAATTGGTTCAGAGAAACCCAGCTTTAAGGAGTACAAGAGTTCTCTGGGAGGAGACAGCAAATCTGCTCACTTTTAATGTTGTGCTGAAATAGTTCATTTGAAAGGCAAAGGCAAGGGGCAATTATACCTACAGTGCAACATTTGAAAGAAGTTTCTCTTCAGGCACACATTCTGTGCACTGATTCCGTGCTACTGTGCATAAATGACATTATTTTTCTCCTCCCCGCCACCTTCCTGATAGCAGACATCCAAGCTGGAGTGGCGGGACAGACTCATAGGAGCTGGGCTCTGTCCGCTGCCCTCTGCCACCCCCAGCACCCCCAGCCCTCTTAGACACACAGGTTCTACAAACCCAGGGATCCCATGAAGTTTGTCTCCAAATGCAAAGACAAGCAGAAAACCAAGCAAGACAGTGCGAGGGTACCTAGTGGACACATTTCTTGGCAGTCAACACTCGTGGCTCTAAGAACTCCAAAACTCAGAAAAGCAACTGTCTTTGTGTGTGGGTCTTAGCATTTTCCGGGTATTCACTGCAAAACTCTGCTCCAAAAAAATGCTGAGTCACAGACTGCAAAGCGCAGTCTCATGGAACTGCACAGAGTTCTTCGAAAGGGGACTGCTCACTCTGACAGCTCCAAGACTGATTCCAGAACGTAGGGAATCAATAGTCAAATGAGCTTTAAATTTACTTGATTTGTTTCCTATTTTACTACATCTAAGATTTCCAATACAATATAAAATAGATGTAATGATAGGGGCCGGGGTGATAGCTCCATGACACAAGTGCCTGCCTAGCAAATGTAACGCTAACTGTCCTGTGGCTAACTTTAAAAAAAAGACTTTAAATGTTCCACTGAGTGTGACATTTCTGCTCCCTTTCATCAGGCCAGGAATTCTTTCTTCACACTATTTTGTTAAGAATTTTGTTTCTTAAATTAAAAGTATTATTGAAGATTATTGAAAGTATTAATGTTCAAGTATTTGTCCAACCCTGAATACCTATATCTATTTTTTTGTAATTTTTTAAATTTAATATTTTTATTGTTTAAATTTAACAATGGTTATATTACATATTTTCATCATCAGATCAGTTTAGATTAATACATATAGGTATATAAGATTGATCAAACAATTAAACATTAACCCTTTTAAATCAACATTACTTTTTTTGTTGTTTTTTTTTTCTTTTTCTTTTCCCCTTTCTTTTTTTTTTTTTTGAAAGTTGACATATTGCATATTGTCCTCACAATCGTTCTATTAATCTGAGCAGCAGATTAGACCATAAAAATATGTAACATACAACTGTTGTTAATTTGTTATTCTTGTTTTGAAAATCTATACCATTGCATGTTACTCTGTTTCTGTCTTCATTTTCTGCTATTTGCTTTTTGCTTTTGTTTTTACTTTTTTACTTTATTTTAGGCATTTGGTACAGGGTCTCCCATTGCAGCTTGGAGTCCCAGTGATCCTCCTGTGCTCAGCTGCCCCACAGAGGGAATTATAGGCATGTGCCACCACACCAGACTCTGTTGCCGATTCAGCAAGCCCCAGGGACCGAGGATCAAACCCTGGTCCCTGTGCCTGCCAAAGCATGTGCTTAGTCCATTGAGCTATCTCACCAGCTCTGCTTTTACTCTTTATAATAAAGTAAAACCAATTAAAAAAAAAAAAAAAAGATTTTGTTCCTTACTAGAAGTAGATGTTGTTATAATGGGTTTTTCTGCATCTACTGAGACAAGGATTTTTAGCCCTCATTAGAGCTGTTAGCACAGGATATTAACAGATGTGTAATACTGACATATACATAAACTCCTGGAATAGATACAGTTTTTAAAATAAAATGCCCATAAAAACTTTTTTTTTTTTTTTTTTGTCTTTTTGAGAAAGGGTCTCACTATGCAGCTCAGGCTGGCCTTGAGCTCATTTTTGTAGCCCAGGCTGGTCTCGAACTTGCAATAAAAACTTTTTAAACAGTGAATAAAAGATGGTAGACATGTGAATGAAAACAAGAGGGAAAGAAAAAACAAAGGAATAGAATGGCAACTTCCATCCACCTCATCCATTTCCCCAGGAGGCTTCCTAGAATCCAAGTATAGAGCAGGAGGTTCCCACCAGTAAAGAGAAAGCCGTCTGTAATACCAGAGGCTACTTGTGCGTTAGGAGTCAAATCCTGTAAAAGCTTGGAGGGAAAGAGGTATCTCTGTGGGAAAACCCTCCTTAGAAAACAATGGGAAAAAAAGAAAAGAAAAGAATGGGCACTCCCTAAGTGACTCAGTTTTGGGGCTCTGGGAATTGAACTCAGGACCTAGCACTTGCCAGGCAGGAGCTGTGCTGCTGAGCTATAGGCCCCGCATCCTCCGGGTGAGTGTAGACAGGGTGTGGAATCCCCTTGCAAGAGCAAAAACTATGCCTGGCCCTAGTGGCACAAAAGGTGAGATCCCAGCTGATATGAAAGAACAGTGTGGGTAACTTCCTCAGAAATTTGAATTTGTCCTCTTATTGATTAAAAATATGTGCAACATTTTCTATCACCATTTTCTTGTGTCGTTATAACCCACAAATAAAAAGGTACTTAAGAAAGCTGAGTAGAATCAGGAAAGCAGTAAAATGCAGGACATGAAAAAGGAAGAAAAATGTTAAGTGTTAGAAAGGACTTTGATAATCTACCCAGCAGTTTTCCAGGGTTTCTACCTGGAGCTCAGGGGAGTCCATGGTCCTCCTCTAAGAGCTTTTGCAGTTGTATGCTGCAGTGTGTGTGTGTGTGTGTGTGTGTGTGTGTTTGCATGTGTTTGTGTGTGTCCAAGAACAAATAGAACTTAGAGTATAAGATATGGCAGGATTGGTAGAGATTGGTGGTGTAGGAAGCAACCCCTCTGGAGAGGCGGAGCTTCAGGGAGCTGTGTAGTCCACACACTATGGTGTCTCAGCCTTCCCACCAGTAGAACCTTCTGAACCAGGCTGGTATTTGAAATCATGTAAATACCCATGTCCAGGCTCCACCCACTTCTTTAATATGCTAATTTAATTCATGTAGATAAGCTCAGGCATCCATACAGGTTTTTGCTTTTTGCTTGTTTGTTAGCATCCCAGGTTTACTGTAATTAATGTGCCTCACAGCTGCTGGGCCTAGGGATTTGGACACCATCAGGTGGTGAGCCAGACGCAGTACCAGCAGTCTCTGGCATGTTTCTCCAAGTTGCTTTTCACAGAATAGAATTGAGCAAGGAAAATGTACAGAGTTGTTCCTAAGGTTTGCTGGAAGAGGAGGTTATTTTAGATGCTCGGACTGATGTAGGCTAACCAGGGAATGCTGTGAAGCGGGAGGAAATGGTTTCTGATGAACTGCTCTAAACCACAGCGGAGGAAATGACGCGGTTTGTGCAATTTCCGAGCAGCCTTGCTTGGCTGGGAGCGTTTTCAGTGTAGCAGACCAATTAAGGACATTTTCACTCGCAGCTAGCGTAACTCTAAGCAGGAGGCTGGTGTTCTTCACGTGACAATGTGGTGGCAGTGATCCATTTCAGCCAGGCCTTTTATGTCCAACACCATGGGCAGAACCTTCTGGGGTAGCAGGGAAAGCCACCATTCTTGTCACAGCACTGCCATCGTGTGGTCATGGCCCACGTGGCAGCCACTGTGCCAGCCTGTGAGGTCCCTGGGCTGCTCCTAACTGGTCCACAGAAAGGGACCTGCCTGCCTGCTCCAGGTGCTTTGAGTGTACCTAAGCAGCCAGTGGTGGCCCAGCCTGTGCTTCCGTGGGAAGCCTTCCCAAATAATCAAGACCAGGCCACCTCTTGAAAGAGGGTGACGCACGTATGTTGTGTGGCAGTAACTCAACAGAGATTTGTCACTGAGCTTTGAAAACAGGCAGTGACACCACAAAAAAAAAAAAAAAAAAAAAAAAAAAAAAAAAAAAAAAAAAAAAAAAAAAAAAAAAAAATCCACCTCAAAAGGGAATTTTAGTTGAAAATCTGCAGGAAGGAAGAGTTAACACTGAAAGCTGCTCACAAGGTTTCCCAACTCTTGACGCCTAAGACTGAAAGGTAGAGAGATATTAGAAGCCCAAGATCAAAGCTAGGCCACCCTAAAGCCAGGCATGGTGGGGTACACCTGTAATCCCAGCACTTGGGAGGCTGAGGCAGGAGAATTGACGTGAGCTCAAGACCAGCCTGGGCTACAAAAGTAGGCTCGAGGCCAGCCTGAACTGCATAGTGAGACCCTGTCTCAAAAAGACAAAAAAAAAAAAAGCTAGGTAACCCTAGAATTTTCTATAAGAAAGTGATGAGATGTGGCTTAGCTCAAACCATTCCTACTTTTTAATGGATTACAGTTAAAGAGAAATTTTATTCTAATTCTTCTTTTGCTAGATTATCAGAGAAGCAAAAGATTCAGGACAGTGCAATTTTTTTTTTTAATGTATTTAGTACAGGATCCACAGGATCTCACTACACAGCTCATACTCCTAATGATCCTCCTGATTTCTGCCTCCCTGGTGCTGGGATTACAGGTATGCTACCATGCCTGGACTCCATCACTGGCTCAGTGCACCCGAGGGCAGGGCCAGGGGCCTGGCATGCCAGGGATTGAACTTTGGCCCCTGCACTTACCTAAGCAAGTGCTTGGTCCACTGAGCCAGCCCTCAAATGCCATGAGTGTGTCAAAACACACATTACCTCATATTTTTTGCTTTGCTTTGTTTTGCTGGTACCAGGGATTGAACTCAGGACCTTGTGCTTGCCAGGGAAGCACTTATTCCACTGAGCTATTGCCCAAGTCCCACCCCCAACCTTGAGAAATGCAAGATGCTGTACAACACTGTAAGTTGTATCCTCAGGATCTGATGTCTTTAACACAAAGAAATGACCCAATAAATGTGATTCTCCAGCCAAATAACATTCACTAATGAACCACAAACACTGAAAACAGGAATTTGGGGAGAAAAAGCACCAGTACTCGGGTCTGAGGCATTTCTGAGCTAGTGAGAGATTTAGAACAGGGATAGTTTAAAGCTAAGAAGAGCAAGATGACAGGACTATATTACCTGAAATCCCCAAATCACAGATGGCTAAATTAATGGTCATTATTTCAGCAGGTCTTAATTTCTTCTTTCGTCTAGAAGACATATAAAGGACATATCCATTTCCGAATGTGGACAGAATCCCTACAAAGAAAAATAAACAAATTTCCCATTGTTGAAATGAGAATCTAGAATTCATTTGGACATGAAACACTTCTCAATTTAAAAAATGGACACCATAGATTTAGAGGGTAAGGAGAGGCCTCTAAAAAAAAAAATTCTAAATTAAGAAAATGAAATCCAAAGCATGAGTTGTGAGTGACAGGCACGGGATGGATCCCCTCCAAAGGGACAGGATTCCGGGAGCATACGACTGAACTTACCCACAAAAAGAGCCGCTACCTTCCCATTTAGGCTCTGACGGGGATGGGAATCCCAAAGGTCAGTTCTTGAGCCAGCCCCAGGGCGGAGCAGGTAGTCTCCTCCTTCATGCTATAGACTATTGGCTTTTTACAGCTCCCTCCCTCTGGAGCTCAGGGTCAGCCCCTGGCTCTTGCCCTGAGACTGAAACCAATCGCCAAAGGTGACTTCAGTACCACTGTGGGCTCCTGAAGGAGCACCAAGGGCCAGAGGAGGCTGGCGTGACACCACCCTCTGGAAGCAGTCACCTCCTGGAGAAGGTCCCAGGGCAGCTGGATGCAGGGAGCCTGGCCGATTGGACACCCTTCAGCTACTACTAGACAAGGTCTCAAGGGAGAGTGGGTGGCAATGCCGACTCCCATTCAACCACGGGAAGAGGAAGTGAAGCTCCACCCACCACGCCTACCACCAATGCGTTCCCACGGTCACATCCTTCCATTAATGACGAATTGGCTTTGGCGTTACAATGCAACTGTTCAAAAGCTCTTACAAACCCAGCTTAAATCCAAAAAAGACCCAATCCCTGCTGACTATATTGAAGAAAAGAATACACCTACTTCCATAGCTTAACATGTAGAGTAGATTTCCTCAGGAATTCTTGCTTCATAGTGTAGCTGTGTATAAATGAGAATCTGGTACAGCTGCCTTTGGTAGTAAGGAATAAGGAGAGTATTAACAGGAGACACCCATATTTTCTATTTTAATCTCTATTTTAATTTCTCCACCACAGTTCATTTGGGGGGCAAGGAAAGAAATGTGTGTCTCAGCCAGGGTGTGAAACCACCAGGCGCTGGTCACAGTAAGCTCTTGGGAGGTCATGCTGGCCTAATGGTCTGTTGAAACCTCTTTGGCTCTTTTAAAGCAGCAGAGGAGAAAAAAAAAAAAAAATGGGCAAGTTGATAGAGTCTTGGAGCAAACCAACTACAACGACCCGTAGGTCTCATTAAAGGGAACCATCTAGAAAAGTATGCTGGGAAAGTAAAGTGTGAAAATAGAACTTGAAAACTAGTAAAACGAAAGGGCGCCTACGCTGTACACCGAGAGATTAACACCTTGAGTATGCACACGCCTTCAAAACCCAAGTCTTGTTTACACACCCTTTGGCTCTGGACTCCTCTTTGAAAAATAGTCGTTTTTCTTTCTTTTCCTTCCTTAAATTTTCTCTGCTAACTCTACTTCCTAGTTTCTTCACCCAGTGCCTGAAGTGTGATTCAAGAACAAGGCGCCCCCTTTAGGACGCACGTGAAATGTTTCCACAGGTGACCTTATCTGCAGGTGAATGTGAAGAAGTGAATTTATTTTTAATGGTAGTTGAAGGAAAACAAGATAAAGAGTATGTGTTGAACAGCTTTAGATGATCAAAATCCTGGATCTTTTAATGAACACAAAAGCCCTCAGGTAAGTAGTCAATAAACTTGATATTTACACAAAGGACTGGAGAGTAGAACACGGATCTGTCACTTATTCGTCCTGTATTCCAATGCAGACTTATGTTTTCGGTCTTCGATTTCCCTACGTTTTCTGGGATTCAGTGAAAATCACTGAAAACATTCATTTCACTCTGCCTCCTTAAGATGAATCCGAAAACACTGACAAAATCTACCTGTGGAGAAGAGTAGGTCTGGGTCTGGAATGAGCCCTCCGTCCCGAGGGCCTTACCTCGTTCTTCTGTGATGGGCTTGTCTTCACCTCGCACCCAGATCAGCCTGCTGCTCCCTGCATCCGGGGGCCTGATTCTCAAACCTCCCACTCCAGCCCTCGTCTTAGCAGGATGGCAATTTCCCTTCCAGCTCCGCATGCATCACGTGGGAAACTTCCCTGGTTTCCCTGCCTGCGCCTCCCCGTTGCCTGGCTTGCTGCCATCCTTGCCAGGATGAAAAATGAACTATGCACCTGTGCCGCCGGGAGGGATCTGCCTGCTTAGAGATGCTATTTTTCTCTCATTCCTCACAATCGCATCAAATAACTTTTCTGATCACTGAAAGTACCTAATTTCTATTTTGTTTTGCTTTGTTTTAACAATAAGCAATGTGATTTTACTCTCCAGTCGTCCTACCAGAGGATGTGTCAACAATTTTCAGACTCACTGCTCCCTTAGAGGGACAACGAGCGGGTACTCAGTGCTATATGTTGGTGTTTGTTAGGACATGGCCGTCCAAGTACACGAAGTGGAGTTTCAGTCCATAAAATGCGAACTGGCCACAAGTGAAGTCCAGGACAACCCAGCAACCACTGTGCCTCGGCGTTTTGGCTTCGGTCTCACAGAGCCTTTTGCCTGAATCACTGACCAGAGAGGAGGTGCAAACTTTTCTGATCAGTTTTTTTTTTTTTTTTTTTTTTTTCTGATTTCAGGAATTAAGCAGGTGAGAGCGGAAAAGAAGAGAAAAAGAGAGGGAAAGAACAAGAAGGGAAAGGAGGGCAGAAGAAAGAAAGGAGAGAGAAAGGCCCGACCCACTATCCGAAAAGATGAAAGGCAGATAAACCTAAAGACACCAACCCACTTGCCCACTGGTCACCGGAATTTAAGAATACAATTAAATAATTTAAATTTAAGTACTGTGGTTAGGGCTTAATCATCTATTTTATCTGCTATCCAACAGATACATCATGCACACCAGAAAAGGGGGCCACATATTTTAAATCTCCCTGATAGCCACACTAAGCCAGGTAGAAATACATATGCACATTCGTTCAGATAACCTCGAGTTTAAGCTAACCTATCCAGAATATTGTAGGTTGCTTTCAGTTTTTCAAAATGTCCCACTGGAATCACTGCCTATGATTTTTCTCTCGCACTAAGCCTTCGGTGGCAGCGTGAATTCACAGCATGGAATAAGTCTTGGAAGTAAGCAGGTACAAGCCACAGAGTCTACCTGAGGTCACGGCTCGAACCCCACAGTCTGGAGGCAGGCGCTTTGCGATATGGGTGTGTCTCAGAACCTTTGGCCCTAAACTCACTTCCACGCACCACCGGTGCAATTTTTTTCACTCCCCTCAAAACACCTTAGCTGCTGATGTGGTAGGCAGTTGGCTTCTAGATGAAGTAGATATGATACCTATCATCCCTCTTGCCCTGAGCTGCAGAACGCAGCTGCACTAGACGATTTCCAAGTACCATTTTTACTCTAAAATGTTATGATTATTTCAAGAGTATTTTCTAAAGCAAAAGCACTGTTTGAATACTATGGTGTTATCATCGTGTTTGATATTCAAAAGATAAGCGTACTAACAAATTAACCAAAATGAAATGCAATCTTGAGATAACGTTGCTATAAATGTCTTTGGGTTATCATTGGAATACTTGCCTCTCATAACGACAACAACAAAGTCGTTTCCCTGAACTGTTCGCTGAATTCCATCACGCCAACCCCATTCCTCCTCCTCACCGCCACTAAAGTCCCACACGTGTGCTGAGATTGTTTTTACAAAATCAGCACAACACAACGGTTATCAACTTTCTAGAAGAGGGATTAGGCAAGCTTACCAATGATGGTTAGGTAAAAGCCAGCCACTAAGTCGGCTTCCCAGGACAGTTTGGAAGCGAAAGGATCCTCCTCTTCCTCCTCCTCCTCCTGAAGATAGGTTGGCAGGCGTTCGTGTGGAGGCGGGGCAGTGTGGTTCAACGCCATGGTCGTCCGCAGACCTCCAGGGATCTGTAAAGCAAGCGGACAGAGTTCTCAGCCGACCTGAAGGCGTGAGCG
>PVJA010031092.1:0-16687 GCA_004027025.1 Myocastor coypus | reverse complement strand
AATTTTTTTAAAAAAGAATTTTTTTTGGAGACAGGGTCTCCCTATGTAACCTGTGCTGGCCTCAAACTCACAGTGATCCTCCTGCCTCAGCCTCTTCAGTGCTGGGGTTACAGGCATGTGCCATCACATCTGGCTCAGAAAATTTTTTTTTTCCAGAAAAATAATTTTAACAGTGATGCATATGACCGTGTAATACTGCATAAACACCTAGCAGGGTCACAATTTGAAAGGGTCTTCCTCAAGTTCCTAAACTCTACCTAGTGTTAGCAAAAGTGTCAAAAGAAAGGAGGAAAATGAATGGGCACAGGTACCAGCCCCACCTCCCACAGCCCTCTCACTTATTCCCCTCTAACCCCCATTCACCATCTCCTTTTGTGTTAGATGTCTGTTCATCCCACTTTATCCGATGCAGCATAAGACGCTTAAATTTCTTCTGGGCCTTGGGGCCTGGAAAGAGAAGGAGAATTTTGCCACAGCTCTAGAAGATACTGAGGTAGAAAGGACCTCTGAGTTTATCTAATGCTCAGACATTAGTGTGGTAGTTGAAGCAATCCCAGGAACCACATCTGTAGCCTTCTACACTAAAAAACACAGAGTGCCAACATATTATATGGTATCTAAGTATTGCTCTGAAATATACTCTATGTACCCTTCTCCCCATGCTGCAAATCACTAAGCTTACGGTTGTCTGAGGGCAGTCTCCCTGAACATCTTCACTCACCCCCTTCCACTACTACCACGTTGACATCCTTGTGCAGTACCACCACCCCTGTCAGGTACAGCTGCCCAGCATTGGCCTCAATCTTGAACTTCTTGGCTGGGTTGCTCAAATTTCGAACTCTAGAGAAGGGAAAGTTTAGTTATGTCTTCAATTTTAGCATTAGTAGCTGTCTGAAAAGAGTAACAACTAAACAGATGAATCTAAAACAGTCTCTTTCTAAAAACAAAAGCCCTTTGAGAACAAACAAGTACATTTCCAGGATTTTATCTTTCCTCAAAGCGTAGCAATATACACCTTACATCAAATAGTAAGTTATCAAAAGTTATTAAGAATGAGACAGGTATTTACTATCATTTAAAAGCACTTATAAGCTCACTATTCCTGACCCACACACTTTGCTCTGTGTAAGTCTATAATGTCATTACTATGTATGCATGAATGTTATTTCTAGAGAGAAAAACTGTTACTAGGAATTAGTCGTAGTGTCCTAAAAGATTAGCGAATAGGAAGGGGACCCTTGGTAAGTGCCCTTCTGTATATATAAAGAATCAAACTCTGGGCCTGTGCTTTTCCAGGCAGGTGCTATGTCATTAAACTACATGTCTGGCCCAAAGTTTTTTTTTTTTTTTTTTTTTTTTTTGTATTTTAGGGAAGGGTCTACAGGATATTCAGGGTCAAACTACTAGATCAGAAGACTTGTAATGATCTGCCTGTTTTAGAGTCTCCTAAGAGCTGGGATTATAGGTGCATGCCACTATGCCCAGTATCAACTGCCACCTCAGATGTGCAGGGGGGACGGGAGGGCCTGCATGGATCAAACCCTGGCTCCTGTGCCTGCTTGCGGGTGCTTTAATTTACTATTTGGCCAGCCCTTTAAACTTCAATAAGCATTCACTACTTTTGTAATTATGTACTATTTTTAGTAGTACACAACAATTAGAAGTAAGCAATCTAAAAGATAGGTTATATACATATATTAACCTAAAGGAATAATAAAAAACATTTAATCAACACAAAAGTTGAAAGGCATTTATAATGTAGAAACACATTTTGGAGCAAGAATAAGAGGATTACTGTAATACATCAGGGTAAAGACTTGATATCTAAAAGAAGACTTAGTTACTGAGGAAAGAAATTTTTAATGCTTTCTAGACAAATAGGATAGTCTACAGTTCACAAAGGACAAGCAAGCCTAATAACTCGGTCCAAACATGTTTATTCATTTCTTTATTCTGTAGAATTAATGTTTAATAAGACTTGAGATGAATCAGCTCACCATAACTCCCACCTTCATAAAAAACTTACTTGCTTTTGGTTCACTCTAGGGTCATTAAGCAAGAATAAGGACTAGTGCTGGGTATAATTTAGGCCATAATTCTGCTTTAAGCATGTTGGAAGTATTTCAATATTTCTAAGGGGAAGGCTGGCCTGGTATGAACACCTACCTATATACAGAAATGTGTACCCCCTGTGAAATGTCTTCTTTAAGCTTTTTAATTTTCTTGACCTTTCTCTGTTCTGCTGTAAGCTTTCTGGCAGCGTTGGCCTCTTCGTGAGCTCTGTCGTGACAGGAAGGACATCCACAAGTGAGAAAGGCATTGAAGATCAGAGGCAGGGCTAAGGGAAAGAGAGAGCAACGGAGGACTCTCCCCTCCCCTCCCAACATGGATCCCCAAAGAGGTTTGAAAATGCATGTGCCCTGGGTTTCATCCCAATCCTATGGCACTTACTTCTGTCTTTTGGCCATCTGAGCTCTGACATGGGCTTCTACCTTCGTGGGGTCTTGAACAGCTTCTGTTCCTAATACTCGCATCAAATTAGAAATTCTCACTGTAATGGAAAGAATACAACAATCAATTTCCTGGGGGTTTTGGGGTTAGCGCAGTGGTTTAAGCACCTGATGGGCAATCCCAGTCAGGCACAGGGGATGGCGGTTTGATCCCCACACCACCCTTAAGGCAGCCTGAACCAGCACAAAAAAAAAAAAAAAAAATCCAACCCCACAAAAAACTCCTGAATTACTTCTCTGGGATAACCTCCAAATTGATATACTATTTAGCATTTCAAATATTTCTGCTTGGTAGTTACTTCCTCTAATAACTTATTTTAAAAATCTCACCCAAATAACTCAGCTTTTTTTGTTGTTTAGAGACAGTCTCACTAGGTAGTCCAGGTTTGGCAATGCACTCAAGATGATCATCGTGCCTCAGCCTCCAGAGTGCTAAGATTATAAGCATGCACTGGTATAGCTGCCTAACTCAGTTTTTGTAGGATTTCACACAACCTAAATAACTGGCATTGGGGCCTGATGGGATGGCTCGGTGGTCTAACGCACCTGCTTAGGGGGTGGCTGCAGGGACTGCGGTTCAATCCCCAGGACCACATGCTGCGCCAGCTCTGCCATCAGGGCAGGCTGAGCTGGCCATGAAAATAAATAAATAAACAAAAGTTCTGAAACAAAAATAAATAAATAAATAAATAAATAAATAAATAAATAAATAAAATAAAAAATAAAAACCTAGCATGTATTTACATTATGAATGACAAAGGATTTAACTTCTTTGGTACTTTCCACTTTTTTTCCTCCCCCCCTTTTTTTTTGGTATTATGAAAAAAACCATGATTTTCCTATATGCCTCAGGCAGGCTTGAATTTGTCAACATGCTGCCCAAATTCCAGTGGAGAGGTTACAGGTGTATACTATGACACAAAACCCTATAGTTTCATTTTAAATATTAAAAATGCAACTACCATCTTTATCAATTTTAATACTAGTACTAATATATTTTTTCAGAGAAATCAACCTTAGGAAACCAATAATGATTTTTTTTGTATGTGGTACCAGAGAATGGACTCAAGACCTTGAGCTTACCAAGCAGGAGCTTATGCCACTGAGCTATGTCCCCAACCCCACCAATAATGCCTAAAAATAAACTTTACATGATATGATGGTTTGTATCTAGTTGTTTCTCCAAAGCCTCATGTAAATCATGGGGCCATCAAGCTTGTGGCTCAAGAGGTGCCAAAGGACTAAGGCGGGGCTTGAGGGGCATGGCTAAGAGAGGCATGAACTGTTAAACTGACAGCAAGAGGCCCGGCAGGATGGCTCAGTGGTCTAAAGCGCCTGCTTAGGAAAGCTTAGGCGGCTGCAGGGACCGCGGTTCGATCCCCGGCACCACATGCTGCGCCAGCCCTGCCCTCGGGGCAGGCTGAGCCGGCCATAAAAATAAATAAATAAAACAAACAAAAGTTCTGAAACAAGAAAAATAAAATAAAATAATTTAAAAAAATAAAAAATAAAAAATAAACTGACAGCAGGGGCCCAGCAGGATGGCTCAGTGGTCTAAAGCGCCTGCTTAGGAAAGCTTGGGCAGCTGCAGGGACCGCGGTTCAATCTCCGGCACCACATGCTACACCAGCCCTGCCCTCAGGGCAGGCTGAGCCAGCCATAAAAATAAACAAGCAAACAAACAAAAGTTCTGAAACAAGAAAAAAATAAAATAAAATAAAATAAAATAAAATAAAATAAAAATCTGACAGCATACTCTGTCAGAGCACCCCCTCCCCAGGCAGTGGTCTCTTGGAAGTATGGAGTGAATCATCCTGGACAAAGTGGAATAGAGTCTCGAGGTCTTGCTATGTAATTCAGGCTGCTTTCAATTATGAAACCTCCAGTAACTGTGAGCTAAATAAACCTTTCTTTCTCTAAGCTTGCATGTTGGATATAGAGCAACTAAGTCAGAATTTGGTACCAGGAATGAGGTTGTTGCTGTGGCTAAACCTGGCCATGAGGATTACAAGCTTTTGGGAATGGCTTATGGGAAGAAATAGAAAAGGTTCAGAGATGTCACCTACAAGAAAAACACTGGAACAGCTTTGGCTGTTCTGTTTGGGAAATTTTGGTCAGAGCTCAGACCAGAATGCTGATGGAAAGCCAACCTGTAAAGACTAGGCTACGGAAATTTCTGCTGGAAAGATGGACTGCATTGACTATTGGACTCCAGATCATTGTTGTGTTTTGTCTTGGCAGAAAGTGGCAGAACTTTGCCCAAGTCCAGAGACTTGCCTGAGACTGAAATTAAACACGGAGGACTATTAATATTTCAAAGCAGTCAAATATTGGGGAAGTGGTATGGTTATTGCTGGGGGCTCTAAGTGGAGAATATACGTTGAGAATGAAGAACAGAGCCTAGCAGAATGAATTAAATTGTTGTCAGTTTGGCCAGAAAGAAAGTGCCAGGAAGGTGTGGACTGCAATGATACAGCTGAGATCTCCATTTCCCAGGAGGAACAGGAGAACAGAAAAGATGTCTTGAGGGCATTATAGGAGGTGGCAGTTTCTTGCCCTTTGCAGCATCAGAATTGGAAGGGTGAAGGACTTTGCTTTGAGGAGAAAGCCGCAGAGTCACATGTTCTAGAATGGAGGCGGCAGCCACACCAGAATACAGAATGGCACTGGCATAGAGAATTTTTGTTTCTTGGAATCAGAGTCAGAGTGTTCAGAAATACAGGCCCTCATCCCCTACAGCTAAGAGAAAAGGAAGCTTGGCTACTGCTCCAGCTGGCAGCAAACCTTGGCATCATCCACATGGTGTTAGTTTTAGGTGCATGTAGAATGCAGGAGTTGTGAGACTAAGAAAGCTTCCACCTAGATTTTGGAAGAAAGCCTGGGAGGCCAGGCAATGTGCCCCTGAGAGGGCTGTGTGTAAAACTGTGAGAAGCTTACTCCATAGAAACCCCAGAACTTTGGTAAAGCCAGGAACGTTGATCATCTAAGGAAAACTGCAAAGAGGGAGCAAAGCCAGTCTAAGAGAGACATCCTGGGAGCAATAATCACCAGAAGTACCCTAGGGGTGGAGCCGCATAGAGCTCACAATTTGCCCCAGATTGCTTCAGATGTTCCACATGGAACTACATAACTTAATGTTTGCCCTACTGGATTTTGGATTTGTTTTGGCCCCAGTAGTTTGTATCCTCCTGTGTACACCTTTTGGAAGGGCAATGTTTATCTTGTGCCTTTGAATGTTGAATGTATTTAATTTTTTATCTGTATAGGGGCTCACAGTTGAGAGCTTGCCTTGGCTCTTGGAGGAAAATTGGGACTTGGACTTTTCAGCAAGGCTGAAACTGTTGGGACTTTGGCAACTCTTACAGATGGACTAAAATGCTTTCTGCAGAAAGGGATGTACATGAGACTTGGTGGTCCAAGGGCAGAATGCTATGGTTTCTATCTAATTGTCCCCCCAAAGCCTCATGTAAATCATGGGGATGTCAAGCACTTGAGGCTTGAGGGACAGGCCAAAGGACTAGGGTGGGGCTTGAGGAGGCGTGGCCAACAGAGGTGTGAACTGTTAAACTGACAGCATGTGCCATCAGAGCCCCCCATGTGGCGGTCTCTAGGAACTATGGAGCGAATCATCCTGGACACAGTGGTATAAAGTCTCAAGGTTTTGCTATATAATTCAGGCTATTTTAGATCATAAAACCTTCAGTAACTGTGAGCTAAATAAAACCTTTTCTCTAATCTTGCGTGTTGGGTATTTATCCTAGCAATGACAGAAGAGTAACTAAGACACATGACCTCTCCAATAAATGTGTTCATCTGTCTATATAGGAAAAGTGGTACAATCAGATAGCTCAGTGGACTAAAGCACCTGCTTAGGCAGAGCACAGTGGTCAGGATGATCCCTGTGTCATGCTGGCCCCATCCCCTGGGTGTGCTGAGATAGCAATTCAGACTGGGCGTGGTGATTCACACTTGTAATCCCAGTGCTTGGGAAGCTGAAAACAGGAGAATCACAAACTTATGTGGCAAAACCCTAGAGACTCTTTTATTTTATTTATATTTTTTTAGAATTTTTTATTTTTATTTTTTTCTTGTTTCAGAACTTTTGTTTGTTTATTTTTATGACCGGCTCAGCCTACCCTGATGGCAAGCCTTGTGAGGCATGTGGTGCTGGGGATCAAACTGCGGTTCCTGTAGCCGCCTAAACTTTCCTAAGCAGGCACTTTAAACCACTGAGCCATCGTGCCAGGCCCCGTAGAGACCCTTTTAAATACATTAAAAGACAGAGAGAGAGAGAGAGACAGAGACAGAGAGAGAGACAGAGACAGAGACAGAGACAGAGACAGAGACAGAGACAGAGAAGTAGTACAGAATTTAGGGAAAGGAACTGGATGTGATGCATGCCTATAATCTAAGCACTTGGGACACTGAGGAAAGAAAATCATCTGGAGTTCAAGGCTAGTCTGAATTATCCTGTTTATTTTATTTATTTTTTGGTCTTTTTGAGATAGGGTCTCGCTATGCAGTTGAGGCTGGCCTTGAGCTCACTTTTGTAGCCCAGGCTGGTCTCGAACTCGCACCGATCCTCCTGCCTCAGCCTCCCAAGTGCTGGGATTACAGGCATACCACACTCGGCGGAATTATCCTGTTTAAAAACAAAAACAAGGGGCCTGGCGGGATGGCTCAGTGGTCTAAAGCGCCTGCTTGGGAAAGCTTGGGCGACTTCAGGGACCATGGTTCGATCCCCAGCACCACATGCTGCGCCAGCCCTGCCCTCAGGGCAGGCTGAGCCGGCCATAAAAATGAGTGAATAAACAAACAAAGGTTCTGAAACAAGAAAAAAAATAAATAAATAAATAAATTCTTTAAAAAAAAATAAATAAATAAAATAAAAAACAAAAACAAATAAATAAGGAATTTAGGAAAAGAAAAACCCATGAATGATTCTGAGAAATAGAAACACTGGAAGAGAGGTATTAAGGTTCCTTAAGAACTTAATATATTAAAGAAACCTGCCACCTTTTTAGTAGCAGGCAGGGTGAACAAAGACATGTACCTTTGGGTTCTGGGGGAGGCATCAGGCCCAGCCTGACTTTCTCTTGTAGTTCCTTCTGTGCTTCCCTCCGTGTTTGTCTCCGAAGTTTCTTCTGTTCCTTCTTGGTAAGATATACCCCCAGAGTAACTGGTGTGTCATTGTCAACTGTTATACAGAGAAAAGAGCATAACAAAAGAGTAAGAATATTAGAAAGACTTAGGTGAATAGCATCACATCAAATTTCTGGGGTTTCTCTTTTTCAGATAGGGTCTCACTAAGCAATTAAGGCTGGCCTTCAACTCACTCTATAAGCCAGACTGGCCTCAAACTCACAGCATCCTCTTGCCACAGCCTCCGGAGTTGAGATTACAGTTGTGCGCTACATCTGATTATTTTAACATCATCTGTTATTTTTAACTTGTTAATTTTTAACTTGTAATAGGGATCATATGCTGATGTTTATATTTATTCATTTAGGTACTGGGAATGAAACTCATGACCTGTTGCTTGCCAGGAAGGCACTGTATTCTCAGCCCTTGGTTATGTTTTTATAAAGTATTCGTAAGTGGTATTCTATGTTGGTTTTGTTCAACTAGTTAAACTCTTTCATTAAATGAAATATAACAAATATAGAAAACTAAGCCTTTTCTGGGGCCCGGCAGGATGGCTCAGTGGTCTAAAGCGCCTGCTTGGGAAAGCTTGGGCGGCTTCAGGGACCGCGGTTCGATCCCCGGCACCACATGCTGCGCCAGCCCTGCCCTCTGGGTGGGTTGAGCCGGCCATAAGAATGAGTGAATAAACAAACAGGGGTTCTGAAACAAGGAAAAAATAATAATAAAAATAAAAAATAAAAAAAAATTCTTTAAAAGAAAACTAAGCCTTTTCTAATTCTGTGTCATGATTTCTCAGGGGAGCTGAAAGGGATTGGGGAACCTATTAAGATCCTACCTCTTGGTCTGGCCAGATAGCTCAGCGGACTGAAGCATCTCCTCAGGGAGGCACAGTGACTGGGGTTTGATACCTAGTGTGCCATGCCGGCCCTGCCCCTGGGGCGTGATAAGACAGGCAACTGAGACTGGGCATAGTGGTGCACACCTATAATCCCAACACCTGGGAGGCTGAAAACAGGAGGATCACTATGAGTCCAACCTGTGTAGTAAGATCCTGTAAACCCTGTACTGAATACACTAAAAAAAAAAAAAGGTCCTACCTCTTGTACCTCAGTGTTTCTATGGAATACATCTGGAAAGTAACTGGCCTGGATCATAATATTTATAATTTTAGATAATGGGAAAATTCCTCCAGACTTGCAGAGGAAGTTTAATTAATAAACTTCCAGCTGGGGATGGTGGCACTCTGTGTCGAAAAGAAAACATCAACATTAACAACAGAAAAACCACAGGTGGTGTGATTGTCTGTAATTTCAGCTAAGGCAGAAAGATTGCCGTAAGTCTGAGGCCAACAAAGGCTACACAGTGAGTTCAAGGCTAGCCTGGACTACAAAGACCCTATTTCAATAAAATAAAATAAAAACCAAAAACAAAATTTTTACTTTCTTCAAATGAATCACAACGCTGTCTAATAAGCACAAGGACCGAGGTTTGATCCCTGATACCAGATGCTATACCAGCCAGTGACAGGAGGATCACAAATCTCAACTGCATAGCGAGACCCTGTATCAAACAAATCACAATGACAGGTAGTATCTGGTTCAATAACATTCAGTGGTCATTACAACTTGTGTCACAGGTTGAATGCCCCTAACTTCAAAATCCAAGATATGATCTAAAATCCCAAAACTTGGGCCAGACATGGTGGGGTACACCAGTAATGCCAGCACACTGAAGCTGACTGCAAATTAGAGGCCTACCTGGGCAACTTAAGAGACTTAAAGAAATCTTCTCCCTAGTAACACCAAAAGGGAGAGGTGGGGAGCTCCATTACAAAGTTTACACAAACACTTTAAAATCTGAAAAACTAGGAAACCTGAAATGCTTTGATCTCAGGCATTTCAGATATGAATGTTTAAGGGGCTGGGGTGATAGCTCAGGGGCACAGGTGCCTGCCTGGCAAGTGCAAGGTCCTGAGTTCGATCCCTGGTTCTGAAAAAAAAAAAAAAAAAGATATGAATGTTTAACCTGTATTTCAATGTCTTTATTTTTCTAAATTAGTAAAGAAAATGTCAGGTGAATTTACCAATTAGGTTACCTCTTGTTTATCCCAAATCTGATGAAAGAGATTAAATCAATCATGATTGACATAACTTGTTTTTTTTCTTAGTGATATGGGGATTGAACCCAGGTGCCTTGTATTGAGCTATATTATACCCCCAGGCCTTTTAGACTGAGACAGAATTTTGCTAACTTGATGAAGCTGGACCTGAACCTATGACCTTGCTGCTTCAACTTCCCGGAGTGCTGGAATTATAGATTATGTACCAACTTACTTGGCTTGATCCACATAACTCTTTTGAAGACATATGAGAGTCATGTATATCTACATATAAGGCCTCGCTCAAGGTTCTAAGTGACTCACCCAAAGCATTCAGCTAGCAGAAACCATAGCCACAACTAGAACTTTTTTTATTTTTTTTTGACTGAACCCAGACTTTTGCTGCAAAATGCAAAAGGAAAGGAAAAGCCAGACATGTTGACACATATATTATCAGTACTCTGAGAGGCTGAGTCCAGAGAATTGCAAATTTGAGTTTAGTCTGTGCAATTTAGACTTGGTAAGGCCTTGTTTCAAAATAAATATGGCTGGAGATGTAGCTCAGTGTGAAAGCTCTAGGTTCAATCACTAGTATAGGAAGAAAACAAATTTAAAAACCAGCTGGGGGCTAGTATAGGAAAAAAACAAATTTAAAAACCAGCTGGGGGCCCGGCAGGATGGCTCAGTGGTCTAAAGCGCCTGCAGGCAGCTGCAGGGACCGCAGTTCGATCCCCAGCACCACATGCTGCACCAGCCCTGCCCTCAGGGCAGGCTGAGCTGGCCATAAAAATAAATAAACAAACAAACAAAAGTTCTGAAACAGGGCCAGGCGGGATGGCTCAGTGGTCTAAAGCGCCTGCTTGGGAAAGCTTGGGTGGCTTCAGGGACCGCAGTTCGATCCCCAGCACCAAATGCTGCGCCAGCCCTGCCCTCGGGGCAGGCTGAGCCGGCCATAAAAATGAGTAAATAAACAAAGGTTCTATAAAATAAATAAATAAATAAAAGTATTAAAAGAAAAAAAAGTTCTGAAACAAGAAAAAAATAAATAAATAAAATTAAATTTAAAAAAATAAAAATAAAAACCACAAGTGCCAGCCTGGCAAGTGCAAGGTCATGAGCTCAAACCCCAGTCCCGCAAAAAAAAAAAAAAAGAAAGAGAAAACCAGCTGGTGATATATCTCAGTAGTAAAGCACTTGCTTTGGATGTTTGAACCTTTCAGTTCAATTCCTAGAACTACTGCACGCATGCACACGCAGGCACACGCAGGCACACGCAGGCACACACACAGGCACACACACACACACACACACACACAGTAAAGACTGAAGACAAAGATCAAAGATGGGCAGATATTCAGTGAGTATGTGCAAGATTATAGCTATAGCTAAATTCTCTTGGGTTAAGTTCTTTCTAGAGCCTTGAGTAATTTGTACATTACCTGGAGGATTGAGCTGGGCTGGATGTTCAACAAGATTTGTAATTCCAAAATAATCTTCTCTTTTGGGATTTTCCTCTGTACTAAAATTGGAGGAAGGAGAAACAACAAGACATGTGGGTAGAGATGATGCCAAGAGAAGAGTCTCAGAAAAACAATGAAAAAAACCTATCTCCTCTATGTGTTTAATATTTTTTTGTACTTACGTATGTATAATACACAGTTAAGCTACACTTAAGTTTTAGGATGAGACAACTGTCCCACTAAGGCAGGATGCATTCTCCACACCAGTCTCAATTTTTTTCTATTCCAACACCAATGACAGACAACATATCTCATCATTAGCACATCCTTTCATTAGTAGAAATAAGACCTAAGGATGGTATGTGAAAAAGGGTAAGAGAAAACTAAGACTACTGGACATGGTAGCACATGTCTGTAATCCCAAAATCTCTGGGAGGCTGATGCAGGAGAATGCAAGCTCAAGTCCAGCTGAGGCAACTTAGTGATTTAATGTGACCCTGTCTCAAAATAAACACTATGAAAGGGTCATGGATGTAGCTCAGTGTAAAGGTTCTGGATTCAACTCCCATTACTACAAACACAACTGAACATAAAAACAATAGCCACATTCAAAGGTATTAACTAACAAAGCCAGGCATGGTGGCACATGCCTATAATCCCAGCACTTGGGAGGCTGAGGCAGGAGGATTGGTGCAAGTTCAAGACCAGCATGGGCTACAAAAGTGAGCTCAAGTCAGCCTGAACTGCATAGCAAGGCCCTGTCTCAAAAAGACAAAAACAAACAAAAAAGCAACAACAAAAAACAAAGGTATTAACTAACAAACTCACAGGTCAAAGCCATTGGGTATGATGTAAGAGTCCCACCACTCAATTTCTGGGATGTCTCCTTCCTTTAGCTCTTTCTTTGGAGCAATGAGGGCAAGCCTAGTTGAAGCATGAATGCCTGTTTTTCGAGCAGCCTGTGAAATCTCTGCCTGCAGCTTCTCCAGTTGAGCCTAAAGATAAACCAAGACAGGAAGATAAGTTGGAAACAAAATTGGAGAACCTCCAATTTTATAATACCCACTGTTGAACTTCACATGTAATGAGTTCAACTGATAAAAGTTTAGGTACTCTGCTTTACTTTATCCTTTACTTACATAGGTATCACCCCTATCCCTTCTACTTCACCCTGAGAGTTTGCCTGTAGCAGATATCCAGAAAAGAAATTCAATGAAATCTTCACTTTAGAAGAAAAACAAGTAAATATACAATCAATTCAACTCTCCAGGTGGGCAGATTGAAGCAAATAGTAACACCAGGCTAGTTTTTCTTAGTCACTCAAAAAGTGTTCAAATTGTTTCTCTTCACTGTCATTGTAGGTAAAAATTTTTAAATTCAATTTATTTCCACCTAAGTAAGAAATAATTAGGAAGAGAAATCAGCAAAAATCAAATACTCCAGGAATAACTATAGTATTTTAAAAATGAAACACCTGCTTTAAATTTCTGTTTATCTAATTCCCCCAAACAACTGAATTCACAGTTCTTTTCTGTCAGCTTCCTAAATTAAATTCTGGGTTATAGTCTTTTTTTTTTTAAATGTATTTGGTAGAGGCTCTCACTACATAGATCAGATGCGTAGTGATCCTCCTGTTTTCAGCCTCCCAAGCACTGGGATTACAGGCATCTGGGTTATATTCTAAGCCAGGTACCTTTGTCCGTAATCGTTGAGCAATCTTCTCAAATTTACCCTTGTCATGAAATTTAAAAGTGCGTCTCTGGCGCTGTGAAGGGGCAATTGAGACACGGGGATCAAAAAATGTATTAGACTCCATGTCTTCTGATGGCTTTTCTTTGAGCTGCTGCTTGAACTGCTCCCTTTTCACAGCACGGATATTGGCCTTCAGTGTAGGCATGCGGTGTGTCAGCTCCACCTCCTTGCCTGTTGCATCTACGGTGCGCCCTTGCTCATCTAGGATCAGTGGTGTAGGTTTCGTTTGATCTTTTAACTCCACTTTCCTGAAAAATAGATCACAAAAGATTTCCACAGAATAAAGCAAAAAAAAAAAAAAAAAACAGAAAATAAGACAAGGCAAAACCCAATAAAGACAACTACGCAAAATAACTCTAGGAAAGACCATCTTAATCAGTGAATAATAGTCTTGAATAAAAGCATCAAACTGGATTGAATCTCAGCCTTGTGGGTAAGATTAAATGTAGAAACATCAAGTTGGAGTTGGGATGTTGCTTAGTAGTAGAGCACTTGCCTAGCATGTACAAAGCCCAGGGTTCAGTCCTCAGCAGCACACACACACACACACACACACACACACACACACGAGTGAACTGTGTAAAGTGCAATATTGTCAGTTTTTACTCCTGATTTTTATTTTTTGTTTTTCTTGGAATTGTACCCAGGGATAGGATGCTAAGCAAGCACTCTACTGAGCTATATACCCATCTGCTAGCCTTAAATTCGTGAGTCAGTGATGTGATGCCAGACCAACCAGAAACACTAAAGTTAGTCTAGTATCTTTATCCAATTACAGAGAATCCTTAGAAATGCACATATTCAAATGTTGTTTAATAGGTAAATTTCTGAATAAAGAACTCAGGGACTAGTTCTATTGCTAGCTCAAATAATTGTACTCTTCAGTTCTGTCAGCTGTAATATATATATATATATACATACATACACATATGTGTATATGTGTACACACACACAGGAAACTCTTAAAATAAGGAAGACAAGAAATTCAATAAGCATTTGTACATCACATAAAATATGAAAATGTGGGCTGGCGAGATGGCTCAGTGGTCTAAAGTGCCTGCTTAGGCAAGCTTAGGCAACTGCAGGGACCACAGTTCAATCCCTAGCACCACATGCTGTGCCAGCCCAACCCCCAGGGTAGGCTGAGCTGCTCACAATATGAAAAACAAAAAAGCAAAAAACAAAAAACAAAAACAAAAAAATAGGGGCTGGGGAGATAGCTCCGAGGCACAAGTGCCTGCTGGGCAAGTGCAAGGTCGTGAGTTCGAACCCCGGTCCCCTCCCCCAAAAAAAAGAAAAACAAAAAAAAAAAGAAATGTAAGAGAAACTTTAGGTTCTTTGGAAAAACATAATTAGTCACATTCAAAGGTGCTTACTGATTCTCAAGCTTCAAATATGACAAAAGATTCCATGAAACTATACTCACGGGGGAGCAATGCCCATCGCATGGAGATTAGCTAGGCCCACCATGTTGGCATTTCCTATGAGGCCTGGCTTCAGTGCCAGCTGGGCCTGAATTCGGGCTTGTAGTTCAGCTGCTTTCCTTGCCTTCTCAATGGCATCATTCATGAAAGTGGCAGCCTGGGAAGGCTGGATAGTGTTGCCTATTGGAAGTCGCTCTGGCTGTGATGAAGAAGGTGTCTTTGGCTGTGAGAGAGAGAAGTCAAAGGGACTAAAACAGGCAGATCTACCCAAACACATATACTATGCATAGGCTATGTTGGATGACTGTGGAAAGGCATCTTTTGTAGTTTCATTTGAATGGGTGGCAAGAAATGTGCTGAAGAGTAATGTGTTCATGGTACCTGAGCTGCGGGGGGGCTAATGAAGCTCAACTGTTTTTTCCTCTCTTCAATTTGTCGTGTTGCTGCCTCCATCATCTGTTTAATCTGTGTTCCAGATAGGAAAAATAGAACAAGTGTTAATTTCATTTATTTCTCCAACAGATGTTAAACCCAAAATACACTCAGTTTTAGAAATCTAAAAATTCCCAAATGATTCCCAACATTTTTCTTGCATACAGACTAGAAAATATAGTAAAGATAAGTTATCAAAGCGGAGCACTTGGGGGCCTGGCAGGATGGCTCAGTGGTCTAAAGTGCCTGCTTGGGAAAGCTTGGGCAGCTTCAGGGACTGCGGTTCAATCCCCCAATCCCCGACACCACATGCTGTGTCAGCCCTGCCCTCGGGACGGGCTGAGCCGGCCATAAAAACGAGTGAATAAACAAACAAAGGTTCTGAAACAAGAAAAAAATAAATAAAATAAATTTTAAAAAAAAAAAAAATGTATTGGGGAGGCAGGGAGATAGCTCCGTGGCACAAGTGCCTGCCTGGCAAGTGCAAGGTTGTGAGTCTGAACCCCGGTCCCACCAAAAAAAGAGAGAAAAAATGTGTTTGAGGAATTTGTAGTATCTTCCAGTTTTCAAACTCCCCAGTGCTAGTGGGCTGACTCAGCACAACTGAGGGCAGGGCCAGTGCGGCCCCACTTTCTTTTTTTTTTTTTTTCCAGAACTTTTGTTTGTTTATTTTTATGGCTGGCTCAGCCTGCCCTGAAGGGAGGGCTGGCACAGCATGTGGTGCTGGGGATCAAATCGCGGTCCCTGCAGCTGCCCAAACTTTCCTAAGCAGGCACTTTAGACCACTGAGCCATCCTGCCAGGCCCCCTTTCTTTTTTCTTTTCTAAGAATTTTTTTTCTTGTTTCAGAACTTTTGTTTTGTTTTGTTTGTTTGTTTGTTTGTTTGTTTATTTATTTATTTATATGGCCAGCTCAGCCTGCCCTGAGGGCAGGGCTGGTGCAGCATGCGGTGCCAGGGATTGAACTGTGATCCCTGCAGCCTCCTAAGTTTTCCTAAGCAGGCGCTTTAGACCACTGAGCCATCCTGCTGGGCGCCCCCCTTTTTTTTCTTTTTTAAGACAGAGTTTTACTATGTGGCTCAGGCTGGCCTTGAGTTCACTTTGTAGCCCAAGATGGTCTTGACCTTGAAATGATCCTCCTGCCTCAGCCTCCATGAGTGTTGGGATTACTGGTTGTACCAGCACACCTGGCCCACAGTGCTAAAATTTGAGTGTGGGCCAAGGTGTCCTTGAGCTCATTCTATAATGCAGGCCAGCCTTGTGAACATACCGCAGTCCTCCTGCTTCAGCTTCCCTGTGCATTAGCATACCCGACTCAAGGTTTCGTTTTTGCTTTTTATTTTTTTATTTTTTTATTTTTTTAAATTTTTTTTAAATTTTATTTATTTATTTTTTTCTTGTTTTAGAATCTTTGTTCACTCATTTTTATGGCCGGCTCAGCCCGCCCACAGGGCAGGGCTGGCGCAGCATGTGGTGCCGGGGATCGAACCGAGGTCCCTGAAGCCGCCCAAGCTTTCCCAAGCAGGCGCTTTAGACCACTGAGCCATCCCGCTGGGCCCTCGTTTTTGCTTTTTAAAAAATTATTTATTTATTTATTTGGCCAGCTCAGCTTGCCCTGGGGGCAGAACTGGCACAGCATGTGGTGCTGGGGATTGAACTGTGGTTCCTGCCATCTCTTAAAGTGTTCCTAAACATGTGCTTTAGACCACTGAATCATCCCGCCAGCCCCTTTCTTTGCTTTTAATATTGAGTAGGTGATGTTTTTTGTATCATTAAAAAAAAATTGTTGTGGGTCATGCCCACACACTGCACTCTATAGAATGATTGTGAGGACAATATGTAATATGTCAACTTTCAAAGAAAAAAA
>PVJA010031091.1:0-25216 GCA_004027025.1 Myocastor coypus | reverse complement strand
TCTTCTTTCATTTCTGTAACAGTTGCTATCTGGCTATCCTTTTTATAATGCAAAGTGAGAACTTTCCCTACCATGTTTGATAAATGTTGTCCAGGTCCTGTTGCCAAGAATGTGTTGCCTGAAATACCTGTTTAGTTTGTAAGTATGGGACTCCACCCCTTACTTGGTTTTAAGTATGTATGGAATGTTATGATAAGACAGAGTAGTAGTGGTGGTGCTCAGACATGCAGATGGTAGGGGGACAAATATACATGTGAAATAAACTCAGTATTTTAATAATGTTAAAAAAAACTAAAAAGGAGTCTCAAGCATGCTGAGTTTTAGAATGTTCTCCACCCATTTCTTCATTTGAGATCTTTCCTACTATGTTCCTAAGACTAGCCTCCCTCCCTGTCTGCAGCACACCAAATTGCACCCCTATCTCTCAGGCAGAGATGTTTATAAAGTTAAAAAATCGTAGGTGGCTATGATTTTTCTCTCCCATGGTCCTTGAGCTCAAGTTCTACTCAAAATTTAGCAAGATATATCTTTAGAAAGATAACACCTTCCTAGGAGGAATTCTACTGTCACCTCGTAGGGCACTAGTTTAATTATTGTTTACTTGTTTTCCTTTTTTGGTACTGGGGATTGAACCTAAGAGGTACTGAGTTGTGTCTCCAGCTCTATTACTTTTTTTATTTTTTTATTTTTTTTTATTTTGTGGTATCAGGGATTGAACTCAGAACCTTGTGCTTGCTGGGCAAGCACTTATTCCACTGAGCTATCTCCCTGGCCCCACTTTTTTTTATTTTGAGGTGAGGTCTTGTTAAGTTGTCCAGGCTGGCCTCAACTTTTGATCCTCTTGCCTCAGCCTCTTGAATATATATGATTTTAGGGAAAAAATAATTTAATACACTTCATATATCCATCACCTACACACCTTTATCGATTAACTTTTTTTTTTTTTAACCAATCTTGTTTTCACCCAAGAAAAATTCACCTTAATTACTGTCATTTTCCATAAAAATACCCATCTAAGGGAGCACCCCCGTGGGATAGAGCCTGCTTAGCACGCAGGAGGCCCTGGGCTGGATCTTCAGCGCCACACAAACGTACAAAATGACATTCGAAATAAACATACAAACGCTCTTGTCCGACTAAGGCGTAGATCACAGATTTAACAATCCCCTGTTCTTTCCCAGTGCTGCGAGGGGAGGAAGAGAAATGGAGTTTGTGAATCCCCACAGCCTGCGGTGGCTGAAGGTAGACATCCAAGGGGTGAGCCCCTGGGGAGTAGGGGAGGGCTAAGGGAGGTGAGGGGGTGCGGGTGGGGTGCGGCGGGCAAGGCTGGCAGGGGTCAGGGGTGCGGGGCGCGGGCCTAGAGCGCCGTGTCGGACGCGGCGTCCTGCGGCGCCCCCTCGCGGGAGTAGAACTCGTCGAGCACGCTCTGCGGGATGCGCTTCAGCATCTCTTTGGGGAAGATTCGCAGCAGCTTCCAGCCCAGGTCCAGAGACTCGAACACCGAGCGGTTCTCGTAGGGGCCTGGGAGGAGCAGGAGGGTTAGGGCTCTGCGTGTGGGGCGGGAAAGGCGGGAGCGGCGGTGGCTCCGCGTCCCCCACGCGCCTCACCCTGGTGGATGAAGTTCTTCTCGAATTTCTGCAGGAATTCCAGGTAGAGCAGGTCCTCGGAGGTGAGCGCCTCCTCCCCCACCACCGCCTTCATGGCCTGCACGTCCTTCCCGATGGCGTAGCAGGCGTACTGCCAGGGGAACGGGAGCGGCCGTGTCACCCCAGGGCTGGGGACTCCTTTACGGCAAGGAGTTATGCCAGGAAGAGGCTTGGCATCCAGACTGGAGCTGAGACCTCCAGCTTCTGAAACTGGATAAGCCCCACCCCCACACACACACCACCACCACCACCACCGTCGTGGCCCGTTCCCTCTTACCAGCTGGTTGGAGACGTCTCCGTGATCCTTCCTGGTCATGCCCTCCCCAATGGCGGACTTCATCAGTCGCGACAGGGAAGGGAGCACATTGATAGGGGGGTAAATCTAGGGGAGGACAAGTAAGTGGTAGAGAGTGCAGGCTCTATTTTCTGTGTGAGCGCTGCCTGTGTCCTTTTCCCCTGCGATTCTCAGCAGAGGTGTTTCCATTCACCTTGTACAGACCAGTCCCACCTCCCATAAATTCTGGGGGAGGTATCTACAGGTGTGGCCCCAGATAGGACACTGGGTGTGGGAAGATGACACAACGTGGTTAAGAAGAGGTCATATCCTTCTAAACATTTGACTATTTGGACAAAAAAAAAAAAAATCAGGTTTCAATTTAACAGGAGCTAAAGAAACAACCTGAAAAGAAGAAAAAGTCCCTGGTAGTGCCATTAACCTCTGGACAGGACAGACCCGTATTCTACACCTTGGCACATTAGGCATGGCCTGTTTGTGTCAGTTACCCTTGCTTTTATGCTCACTGAAGCAAATAAGTGGAAAACAAAGAGACTTAGTATTTATTTAGTGTCTATTGTCTTCCAGATGCTTGCAATATGGCAACTTATCTTACAGTACATTGGTGTCATATTATTTCTTTTTTTTAACAATTTTTTTTAATTTTTAATTTTATTTATTTTATTTGTTTATTCACTCATTTTTATGGCCGGCTCAGCCTGCCCTGAGGGCAGGGCTGGCACAGCATGTGGTGCCGGGGATCCAACTGTGGTCTCTGAAGCCGCCCAAGCTTGCCCAAGCTTTCCCAAGCAGGCGCTTTAGACCACTGAGCCATCCCGCCGGGCCCAAGTGTCATATTATTTCTAGCTCATAGAAGAGGAAGCCTACCTGGGCTCAGAAAGATGAGACCATTTTCTCATATTCCCATAGGCATGTGGGTGGGGTTCTGCCCATACTCTGAACCATACAGCCTCCCCAGGTGCATGCCCCGGCCAGCTGCTCCTCATGTGGGCCCAGGGGGTGGTGGGCACCCGTTATTCTGTGTCTTTGGGGGTGAGAGCAGAGGGCAAATGGAGGGATAATACCTGTCTGTTGTGCAGCTGTCTGTCCACGTAGATCTGTCCCTCAGTGATGAAGCCCGTCAAGTCTGGGATGGGGTGAGTGATATCTGCGGGAGAAAGCCCTGGTCTCAGTGTGGAGGGGGTCCAGGTCTGCAACCACTCAGGGCCACCTGGTTCTAGTCTCAGGAGAATGATAGGGTCGAGGTGAAGGAAAGGACAATGTCCGTCCTGACAGAGGGCCAGAGCTGCTGCACATCTCTGCAAAGCAGCACAGGAGCTCTGAATCTCTGGATCGGAAAGGGAGGTCGGGGGATTCTCTGGGCCGGGAGCCCTGAGGGAGGTTACCGTCATTGGGCATGGTGAGGATGGGGATCTGTGTGATGGATCCTCCCCGGCCCTCCACACGGCCTGCCCGCTCGTAGATGGTGGCCAGGTCCGTGTACATGTATCCTGGGAAGCCTCGGCGCCCAGGCACTTCCTCTCTGGCAGCTGAGACCTGCAATAAATACCATGGGCACTGAGGCGAGGCAGGGGCCGAGACGTTGATATTCAGAAGGCAAGGAGTGAGGTGGGAGACAGAAGAGGGATAGCCGGGCGTGGTGGTGCACACCTGTAATCCCAGCACTCAGGAGGCAGAGGCAGGAGGATTGGTGCGAGTTCGAGACCAGCCTGGGCTACAAAAGTGAGCTCAAGGCCAGCCTGAACCACATAACAAGACCGTGTCTCAAAAAGACAGAAAAAAAAAAAAAAAAAGAAGAAGAAGAGGGATGGCCAGGCTGTGACTGAGCCCCAGGGAGGGCCTGGGTGGAGAGTTTCACTCTGTTTTCAAGGAGACCCCTGGAAAGTTGTGCCTTGGAAGAGGTAGAGACGAGTGGGGCATGCCTTGCCAGACAGCTCACCTCCCGCAAGGCCTCGGCGTAGGAGCTCATGTCCGTCAGTATGACTAGCACATGCTTTTCGCATTGGTAGGCCAGGAATTCAGCTGTGGTCAGTGCCAGGCGTGGGGTGATGATCCGTTCAATCCTAGAAGAGAGAGGCACAGCTGCTGTTCACAGAGCCCGGGCAGGCAGGTCTGCACCCCTCCTAGTCCAGAGCAGAGTGCAAGGCGATCTAGGCAGTTGGCCTGTGCTGTGGCAGGGGGGTGGATGAGGTGAGCCCTGGCCCTAGGCCCCAGTCAGGGTCTGGTTCCCTGCAAGTCCAACAGCCCCCTCTCTTTTATTTTTTAAAAAATTTTTTTTCTTGTTTCAGAACTTTTGTTTATTTATTTATTTATTTTCATGACCAGCTCAGCCTGCCCTGAGGGCAGGGCTGGCACAGCATGTGGTGCCAGGGATTGAACCGTGGTCCCTGAAGCTGCCCAAGCTTTCCTAAGCAGGCGCTTTAGACCACTGAGCCATCCCGCCCGGCCCAGCCCCCTCTCTTGCTATTGGGGGAGACGGGGAGGAGATGGAGGCTGAGATCAGAAGGGAAGTGGGGGTGGAGAGGCCCAGGAGTGTTTGGGGGGGGGGTGACTGTGACCTTGCCCTTGGACTGAAGGTGAAGGACTCTGGCCTTTCACCCTGGCCTATCACTGTCACACTGTGAGCCAGGTGAATGCATACGCGCCTGCTTTAGTCCCTCTTCCTCTGGGTCAGTTCTCATGGGTTCGAGCTGGAGCTAGCACACCCTGTCCCCAGGGCCCTGTCCTCACTCACTGTCTTCCCCACTGCTGGTGGGCCCACCTAGTGTGCACAGTCTTCATGTTTGCCTGCCCTGTCCCCTTCGAGCCCTTCCGAGCACCCTCCTTTGGCTTCAGGCTGTCCCCGTCCTCACCTCTAGGCCTGTGAGTTTTCCCCTTACCGATCCCTTCACTGCCTCCACAATTGTGTCCCTTAGTTTTTGGAGTACCCTCGATACCCAGGACAGTTTATTAGAACTTTGTCTTTCATCCACCTGACTTCCCAGATTGAAGCTTCCAGTTTACGTTTTCTAAACTTTCAGAGCTCCAGTTTTTCTAAACAAATGGCTTAAGGAAGTGATCTCTTTAGTAAGGATGTTGGGGAAGTGACCATGGGATGAGGGGCTGTGACTTAGGACAGTGACCAGATGAAGGCCATGGGAAGGGTGGAGGGGCTGCAGACCGGAGGAGCAGTCATAGGCTGGCTCCCCCAGTCTCTCCCTGGGCCATTCCCAGCCCTTTTCACACCTCAGTTTCCCAGTTGTTCTCCTAGCCTCGCTCATGGTTGTGATTGTGGAATGTCCTGGGCATTGGTACCCTGGTTTTGTAGGGGGATGGGGCAGCCCCCTCCTGTCAGTCTAGGCATCAGTGAAGACTCACGTGGGATCATTGGCCAAGTTCAGGAAGAGGCAGACGTTCCCCATGGTTCCATTTTGCTCAAAGTCAGACTTGAAGAACCGGGCTGTCTCCATGTTCACCTGGACACAGGGAAGGGTGGGCTGGAAGTAGGGCCCTGCAGTCTGAGGGGAGAGCCAGGACCCTCCCAACTGTCTTTAGGAAAGCCCGTGCATTGATTGGCTAACAGTTGCTGGGGGCAAAGGCACTGAGTTCCCTAGGGTGACCCTGGGACTTGGGAGGGGCTCATCAGCATCTCCGGGACAAGTTTGGCCTTGTTCAAGTCAGGCTCTGCTCAGTGCCGACCCTGCATTTCCCATCCTTCCCTCAGGTCTGCTGAGGGATTTGGTATGACATTGTCTTGTCTGCCCAAGTTCCCTGTGCTGTTCAAGGCCACCCTCAGCCTAACTTATAGCACCCATGGCCTTCAGGGGCAATGCCTCAAGGGCCACCTTGTGCTGGTCATGGAGCCTGTCTCAGTCATGCTATTGGCTTTCCCACCAGCCTGGCAGGTACTCAGATGTCTTCTCAGGAAGGACGTGACTCACCATCAGATCTGGCTGTGTCAGGGCTCAAGAGAGGCAGAGCTGCCTGTTCACAGATTCTAGAACTTGCTAACAGGCCCAGGTGGCTCCCTTACCCCCATGGCTGCAAAGATGATGGCGAAGTTGTCGTCATGATAATCCACCACAGCTTTGGATTTCTTCACCAGCCCAGCCTGGCGGCAGATCTGGGCTGCAATCTGAGGCAGAATGTGTTGGGAGGGAGGCTTCTTGGGCACCACCCCCAGGAGAGGGACAGAGAATTTCCCATCTGTCCTGCTGCCCAGGCTTTTGGTAGGGGCTGCCCCAGGTTGCAGGGGCGCAGGGGCTGCTGCTGATGCTACAGTCTTTTGTGAGGGAGGGACTGTCCTATGGCAATGGAAGGGCAAAGGGTGCTGGTCATGAGGAGAAGGGCAGAGTAACAAGTGGTCCCAAATGGCAGTGTGACTAAGTGCAGTCAGGCCTATGAGGACCTCTGTCTCTCTCGTAGTCTTCTGGGGCTTTATAGGCACAGAGCTGCCCCCGGCCTGCAATGTGTGGAGCCAGGATGTGTGTACATGTGTGTGTGTGCATATTCACATGCATGCACATGCATGTGAGCAAGACTCAGATCACCTAGACCATTTTGAGGTGAGCTACATTCAGGAATAACAGAGGGGGAAACGTTGTCATGCCAGCTATTGTGAGAGAAACCAACCGTATAAACTTGGTGACGGTGATGGTGATGGTGTAGATGCGGACCAGGGGACATGAGTACAAGGACAGGCCAGCTCTGCTGAGCAAGGCCTGCAACACTGGGGCCTCCCAAGAGCCTGTGTGCTCCACTGATTTAAGGTAGCTGAACGGCCTGTTGGGGGCAGAGACTGGACGTGGAAGAGGACTAGAGCAGGCTGAGTGCCAGCCTGGGTGCAGGAACCCCAATCCCTGCTGGGCACAGGAGTCTGGGCCTCTGCTTCCTTTGCCCGTGGCCATGCTTGCTGGCCCCAGAGGCCTCACCTCATTGTGGGGGAGCCCAGCTGCCGAGAAGATGGGGATCTTCTGACCACGGGCAATGCTGTTCATGACATCAATGGGAGAGATGCCCGTCTGAATCATCTCCTCAGGGTAGATTCGGTCATGGGGATTGATGGGTTGGCCTGGGAAGGGCAGTGATAGAGCCATGCTCAGGAGTCCCCCCTTTTCTGTATTCTGCAACCGTGTCTCGACTCCAGAGCAGCACTATTCCCACTTCCTGGAGTGACCGAGGATGTATGGCCAATGTAGCCCCAGCCAGGTACAGCCACTGTGCCTACAGAATGTGCTTTGGAATTAAAAATGTCTCTCACTTAGGTTGGCTGAAGTCTCAGCAGCCAGGTCCACGCAACCTTGGACAATACTGCCTTGTGCTGTGTTAGTGGGTGGCGGAGACTCATGGTGAGTCCTCTTGGGTGAAGGCAACCAGGCTCAACCCTACCGGCCAATGGACAGATGACCTGAAGGTGACCTAGGCACTGCCCTTCTGAGCAGATGGGTGTTCTGAGTTCTGCCACTGACTTGCTTGGTGGCCTCAAGCAAGTCATGGGCTTCCATCATTCCCTCAGTAAACTGATGGCTCAGAGCATAGAGGAAGCCCCCACTGGAATGGGTGGAATCCTAGGAGGACCTGGGACTGCTACTGCAAGCCAGCCCAGTGCAGCTCTCAGGATGGGGACAGGGATCAGGGGGCACACACGGAGCACTGTGCTGTGATGAGACCATCTTACAAAGGGTGGACAAAGAGTGCTGAGGGCAATGTCCTAGCTCAGTGGAACATTTGGGGACAGGGAGGCCTTTCCTGCCCTCATGTCCACCCAATCTGTTCCTTATTCTGACTGGCCTTGGGGTGGTACTGGTCAGTTGGCCCTGGGCACACCTTCCAAGGTCAGTGTGGCAGAAATGATGCCTGTGGATGGGAAGGGATTAGAGACTGGGTCCTGAAAGCCACCCAGGAGCTCCAAGCACTCACCGTTGATGTCCAGAAAATCCTCTGCCATGACCATAGGCCCTTTGTCAATGGGTTTGCCGGAGCCATTGAAAATCCGACCTGAGAGCAGGCAGGGGTGTATGTGGATGCTCAGAGCCACCTGCGTTGCTCGCTGCTCTCAGCCTCCACACTATCACCAGCTCTCCTCTCTCCAGCATGGAGCATCTGCGCTACGCCATGTCCCTGTCCCATCTGGTCTGCAGGCAACCCAGAGAGCTCCTTAGTCTCCTGGACACCTTGAGCCAGGACAATGATTCCAAGGGGCAGACTGCAGGACTTGAAATGTGTGTGTGTGTGTGTGTGTGTGTGTGTGTGTGTGTGTGTGTGTGTGTGTGTGTATTGGGGTGGGGTAGGGCAGGTGACCAGGCCAGGTATGGCAGGACCTGAGATACATTTGGGGACATTCCCTTTTAGCCTGACCCTCAATTGGCCAAGTGCCCATTGAACTCGGAGCATATTGAACCTGTTTTTCCATAATGGAACACTTGCTGTACATCAGGCCCTGACCTAAGGTTGGAAACTAAGGAGACAAGGTATAATCTCTGCCCTCAAAGAGCTCATCGGAAAGACAGACATACAACCAGTCCATGACCAGGCAGGGAGCTGGAGCTTGGGAGAAGCCAAGGCAGGCAAGCAGAGAAGCACTTCCTACCACCCCGGCTCATGCCTTACCCAACATATCCTCAGATACTGGGGTCCGTAGAATGTCCCCTGTGAACTCACAGGTGGTCTTCTGGGAATCAATTCCAGAGGTTCCTTCAAACACCTAGGGGACAAAGGGCAATTAATAGGGTGAAGGGTTTGCTGGGGGCTTCCCATTCTAGGCACTTTTTGAGCCAAGCTCTGGGCAGGGCAATGGGTAACTTACCATCTTCAGAGTTAGTAAGATAGTACAGGAAACTTCCTGGGCTTGTCTGTGTACTCACCCAGCCAGTGTCTCATTGGTGCCACCTACCTGAACAATAGCCTTGGTCCCAGCCACCTCGAGCACTTGGCCACTCCTCCGGGTTCCATCAGGCAGGGTGAAGTTGACAATCTCAGCATACTGGGCAAACTGGGGAGAGCAGCCCAGAGTCACAGAGAGACAGAACCAAAGCTACATCGCCTCCCTCATTCTCCTCTGCTCCAGGGCCCAGGCACTTCTGGGAATGCACCCGAGGAGCTGGGCAGTGGACCTCGGGCAGGTAGTATGCCTGGATGGTTAGGAGCCTGGAACTTACAGCTCAAAAACCAGGTGAGGCTCGCAGCTCTCTCACTTAGTTGCGTGTTACTTTGGAAGTCACTTAGTGACCTTAATAACTTGTTAAACACTTAAGTCACTAACTAATGAGACTTAGTCTTCTCATTTTTAAAATGAGGACAATGGTGATAGTAATACCTGCTTCACAGAACTGCTGTGGCCGGTTAGTGACACAATGCATGTAGATCCTTTAGCATGGTACCTGCCACCTTCTAAAAGATTAATAACGTGGAGCAGCTATGGTGGCTGTCCAGGTCTCTATGGCCACACTGAATCCTCGCAAATGCACAGGTGAAATCTTTTTCTTTACTCAGACATTGGGAAAAGGACTCCCTGATCACAGATATAAATTGGTTGCCTACCCATAGTCTGGAATTGATATACATGTAATAGATTGGGGGTCCTGGAACTTTAAAAATACAGCTAACACACAAAATAGTTAAGTAATTCTTACAATCTGATAATCGAAAAGATTTTTTTCGTGTGTTTTTCAGACAGGGTCTTGCTATGCAGTTCAGGCTGACCCTGCGCTCACTTTTGTAGCCCAGGCTGGACTCGAACTCACACTGATCCTCCTGCCTCAGCCTTCTGAGTGCTGGGAACAATTGAAAAGATTTGATCAAAGGATTTAGACATTTCTTCAAAGAAGATATACAAACAGCCAATAAGCACAGAAGATGTTCAACATCATTAATCATCAGAGAATTTAAAATCAAAATCACAATGAGATACCACTTCACCCCCACTAAAGTTGGTATAGTCAAGAAGGCAGATGATAACGAATGTTACTGAGGGTATGGAAAAATTTGGACTTTCACACACTGCTGGGGGTGGAAAATGGGGCAGCCACTTTCAAAAACAGCTATTGGTTTCTCAAAAAGTTAAACAGACAGTTACCATCTGACTCTTAGCATTTTCACTCCTGGGTGTGTACAAGAGAAAGAAAAGCCTATTTACTCATAAAAACCTGTCTATGAACACTCATACCCACATCATTCATGATGTCCGAAAGAGGAAACAACCCAAATATCCATCAGCTGATGAACAGATAAACTAAAATATGCCATACTAAAAGTGAAGAATTCACTTTATTTATTTACTTATTTGATTTTTTTGGTAGCCAGAATTAAACTCAGAGCCTTCTGCTTGACAGGCAGGCACTGTGAAGCTGAGCTATCTCCTCAGCCTTGGATTTACTTTAAAAGATTGAAGTTTATGGCATGTGAATTTTAACTCGAGTTTTAAAATCCAGCCAGGCTGGGGCCCAGCAGGATGGCTCAGTGGTCTAAAGCACCTGCTTAGGAAAGCTTGGGCAGCTGCAGGGGCCACAGTTTGATCCCTGGCACCACATGCTGTGCCAGCCCTGCCCTCAGGGCAGGCTGAGCTGGCCATAAAAATAAATAAACAAACAAACAAAAGTTCTGAAACAAGAAAACAAAATAAAATAAAATTCTTAAAAAAAAAAAAAAAAAAAGCAATCTAGCCAGGCTGTCTATGCAGGGCCTCATCAATAAGGAGGCAGTTGGAGCCCTTGGGGAGGAACTCTGCTTTCTAGGCACGCTCCGGGGACCACAACAGCCCTGTCTTTACCAACACCTAGGGAGCGCTCTAACCTTGGCCAGAAAGCTCCGCTGGAAGAGCCTCCTTGGCTAGTCCTCAGGGCTCTTCCTTTATTTTTTTTTTTTAAAGAATTATTTTATTTTATTATTTTATTTTATTTATTTTATTTTATTCTTGTTTCAGAACCTTTGTTTGTCCATTCACTCAATTTTACGGCCAGCTCAGCCCACCCCAAGGGCAGGGCTGGTGCAGCATGTGGTGCCGGGGATCAAACTGCGGTCCCTGAAGCCACCCAAGCTTTCCCAATCAGGGGCATTAGACCACTGAGCCATCCCGCCAGGCCCCAGGGCTCTTCCTTTAGAAAGCTTCCTCCAGTCCCTGCACCTCTGCTCAGGGTCAGGACCTAGGGTGAGCACACAGCATCTCAGTGGTGGATTTACTTTAGTCTAAGCCAAGGCTCTTGTGGTGCTGTGTTGTGTTTTGTTTTGATACTGGGGCTTCCTCCCCAGCCTTGTGCTGCCATTGTTCTGCTCTTTTGAAACAGAGTCTCACTAAGTCACCAAATTGCCCAGGTGGAGTTCAAACTTGGAGTCCTTGGCCTCAGACTCCCAGATGCTGGGATTACAAGTATGAACTGCCATACCCAGTAAGCCATATCTTAATCCAACAAGAAGTAATGAAGATAATGCTCCCTCCCTCCCTTCCTCCCTCAAATTGTTAATATTTGGGGAAATTAAAGTGGTCATGTAGCCAGGTATGGTGGCACTTGCCTGTGACCCCAGCACTCAGGAGGCTGAGGCAGGAGGATCACCATGACTTTGAAGGCAGCCTGGACTACATAGTGAGTTCAAGGCCAGCCTGAACTGCATAGCTAGACCCTGTCTCCAAAAATAAAAATGCTCCTCTAAATTTGTTTGCAAGTGTTACTCAGTTATAAAAAAAAAATAAAAAAAAAAAAGAAATAAACTCAAGGCTTTTACACATAAATGGATGCAACTAGCAACCATACTCATAAGTGAAATAAATCAGATCCACATGTGTAAACAGTATACTGTCTCCCTAGTGTAAGAACCCGAAAGAGTAAATAAAATCTGAAAGGTACAATACTGTGAAAGGGAAAGGAATCATTCAAAGAGAAGGAAGAACTGGAATGAAGGAAAGGAGAAAAGTAAGAAAAAAGAAAGGGAAAAGAAAATATACAGAGAATAGCTTGGATAAGGCTGGCAAGATAGCTCAGAGGTCTAAAGCACCTGCTTAGGCAACCACAGGGACCACCTCGATTCCCTCCCCAGCACCACATGCTGTGCCAGCTCCACCCACCCCCAGGGCAGGCTGAGCCAGTCATAACATAAATAAATAAATAAATAAATAAATAAATAAATAAATAAAGTTTTAAAAAAGAATAGCTTGGATTACTGTACTGCTGATTTCTGCTGGTCTATTGAAAGATAGTTGATGCTAAATTTTTTTTTTTTTTTTTTTACCAATTTTGCATGCATCTGATAATCTGAACACTTTTTTTTTGTCTTTTTGAGACGGGGTCTCACTATGCAGTTGAGGCTGGCCTTGAGCTCACTTTTGTAGCCCAGGCTGGTCTTGAACTCCCACCAATCCTCCTGCCTCAGCCTCCCAAGTGCTGGGATTACAGGCGTGAGCCACCACGCCTGGCTCCTAATCTGAACAATTAATCTGAAGACAACAATATGCAATATGAAAACTATCGTTGAATTCCTATCATCTCATTTAGTGAAATTCTGTATCTTTTCATTTCATTTATTTATCTTTTTTATAATTTATTTTTTTATTTATTATGTTTTTAATTTTTTTCTTGTTTCAGAACTTTTGTTTGTTTATTTATTTTTATGGCCAGCTCAGCCTGCCCTGAGGGCAGGGCTGGCGGAGAATGTGGGCCCAGGGATTGAACTGCGGTCCCTGCGGCTGCCCAAGCTTTCCTAAGCAGGTGCTTTAGACCACTGAGCCATCCTGCCGGGCCCCCTCATTTTGTTATCTTTTTGAGACAGGGTTTCATTATGCAGTTCAGGCTGGCCTTGAGCTCTCTTTTGTAGCCCATGCTGGTCTTAAACCTACATCGATCCTCCTGCCTCAGCCTCCCAAAAGCTGGGATTACAGGTGTGTGCCACCACACTCAGCTTGTATCATTTCTAATATTTTACTGTTTTTTATTTTCTTTAAAAAATAAAAAAGTGAAAAAAAAACCCTAAATAAATAAAATAAAAAAGTGCCTGGGGAGATAGCTCAGCAGCATAAGCACCTATCTGGCAAGTGCAAGGTCCTGAGTTAGATCCCCACCTCTCCCCAAAAATGAATAAGAATTTAAAACAATAAAATCAATTACTCCTTGGGGGCTGGGGAGAAAGCTCAGTAGAATAAGCACTTGCCTGGCAAGTGCAAGGGCCTGAGTTCAATCCCTGGTTCTGAAAAAAAATAAAAAATAAAAAATCAATTACTCCTAGCGTTGAAGTAGAAGCAATCAAAGCCAAATGACAGATTCTGTAGAAAAGAATGAAAGAATGGAAAGAGCACCACTTTATGCCGAGACCTCTAAAATGCATAAAGTGGTACTGTGTTCTCTGACCATAATCAGTGTCAGTGAGAAACTGGAATAAGAAATAAGAAAACCTCACATATTTGGGAATAACAGCATCTGAGTATAGCAGGTCTTACAGTTTAAGAAAGCATTCAGCGCTAAACAATAACACATATTATGTATCAACATATATATGATATGTTTAAATTTTAAATATTGATAATAAAAAGAAAAAAGGAAGCTTAAAATTATGCAAATTAAGAAGTTAAAAACGAATAGCATAAAACCCCCTAAAAGTTTAATAAAAGCAAACTTTTAAAGCAAAAAATAAGTATGTATATAATAGAGGCCAAGAAAGTCAAATAGGCAGCCAGCGAGGTAGCTTGGTGGTCTAAGCGCATGCCTGACAAGCACAAGGACCTGAGTTCAATCCCTGGTATCATATGCAAAACCAGGTGTGGTGGTGCATGGTATTCATATGATCTGTGTAGCAAGACTTTGTACCAAATAAATAAAGATTCTTAAAAAGCTAAACAGGTTCTTTGAAAAGTGTAATAAAATTGACAAATAGGCAACATTGATTAAGAAGAAAAAACCTGAATAAATGATTGTTGGAATAAAAATAGCAGTTAGATTGAGACTATCAAAGAGACAAAGAAAGCATGAATACAACTTTATACAGCATATTTAAGAATTTAGATAAGATTAGAGAAATTCTAGAGGAATATAGCTGAAACAAAAAGAAATTAAAATTAACAGAAAGCCAGTATGATCTTGTAATTTTAAGACACTGAATAAATAGCTTAAAGCCTTTCCACAAATATGCACCAGGCTCAGTTATACTAGTGTATTCCAATACTCCAAGTGCAAGTTAATTTGAAGCTTACTTAAGCTTTACAAAAACCTGAGAGGAAAGGAGTTACATTTAATTCACTTTATGAGTCTAGCATAAGCTTGGCATCAAAATAAGATAATTACAAGAAGACTGCAGACAATCCCACTCATGAGCCTGGATGCACAAACCCTCAACTAAATATTAGCAAACCAAATGCAATAATGTACAACAAAGGCCATGCTACAAACCAAGACAATTAAAAAAATAAAAATGAAGATAGATACCTATGCACATACAGGAAATGAAAAACTGGGGACTCTCTCAGGAGTGCAAGGTTACCCCAATATCAGAAAGTCGATTTATGTCATTCATCTTATTAAAAATTCAGATTATCTCAAGTTTTTGAAAGAAGGGTAAAAATTGCCTATGATTAGAATCAAACAACAAAGAATAACAGCACTTTAAAAACAAGAATAAGAGGGAAATTTCATCGCCACATGAGCAGCAGTTTAAAAACCTACATTTTGTCATTTCCAATACATAAAATATTTTCAATGCGAAAAGCATGGCCATCAAAATCAGGAGCAAAACAGAAATGCCTGCTATGGTTCTATCCAACACTGTACTGGGGGGACTGGGGAGATAGCTCAGTAGAATAAGCACCTGCCTGGCAAATATGCAAGGACCTGAGTTCAATCCCCAGTCCTGCAAAAACAAAAAAACCCAAACCAAAACAAAACCACTGTACTGGAGCACTCAACCAGGAATGCAAGCAGGACTGAAGGAGTAATGACAGAAAAATGAAATGAATGAAGACTGGAAGGAGACAAAGTCATCAAATGGAAAGCTGCTCAACCCCTACACCCAATATAGTAATCAAAAGAAAACTGTAGAATAATTTTAGACTGTGTGTGTGTGTGTGTGTGTGTGTGTGTGTGTGTGTGTGTGTGGCACAAGGGATGAAACTGAAGACCTTGTGTTTGCCTGGCAGGCGCTTAAGCCACTAAGCTATCTAACTGGCCCTTGTAGTCTAATAATTGAGTGCAGAAACTTCAAGTAAATTGTTAGTCTAATCAAGCAGTATATGAAATAAATAAGGGTTTATTCTGGAATGCAAGACTAGAGGAATCAGCATCAGAGAATTTGTCAACATTTGACATTATAATTCATAAGAATAGAGAATCTGCCAACAAAAATTAAAAGGAAAACTACCTAGGATTATGCAAATAGATGCTGAAGACCTGATAAAATCTATCTATCTATCTATCTATCTATCTATCTATCTATCTATCTATCCATTTATTTTTGTGGAACCAGGGATCGAACTCAGGACCTTGCACTTGCCAGGCAGGCACTTGTGCCCCTGAGCTATCTCCCTGGCCCTACTTGATAAAACTTAGAAGCTACTGTTTCCAATATAACTCTCTGTAAAACAGAAGTGAAAGGAAATTACTGTAACACTATCAAAGCCAACATGAATAGCTTCTCATTGTTGAAATGCTAAATCCATTTTCATTTCATATAAAAATCATTAACAGAGATAACTGTCCTACTGTTATCATTGTTTCAGAAGCCTTAGTTAATATAATAAAACAAAATTTTAAATTAACCAGTAAACATAAATGAAGAATGTTCTATTTTTCTTAAAGAGTAGTGGTGGGAAGGGACTATATTCCTTGAAAATACTGTCAAGTTGTCCCAGACTACAGGAAGTGAAAAAACATAATGATTAAACACAAGCCATGACTCCAGACTGGACTCCATCGTGGAGAGAAGAAATGCTATACAAGAATTTATGAATCAGCTAATCAATTTGAACATGGATGGTAGATTAAAATATAGTATTAATGTTAATTTCTGAAATTTATTTCTACTAAAAGAAGAAAATATGGAAGAGAATAGAAAATGGAAATATGCCACGGAGTATTTGGGCATAATTTAACCTTGAAAGAAAAATTATACACTTACTTTCACACACACTGAGCAAATGATAGAACAGATGAAATAAAATATTAATTGTTAATAAAATATTAACAATTGGGTAATGGGGTGGTTCCTGAAACTATTTTTAGTTTTGTGTAAAACCAAAATTGTTTCAAAGTGAAAGTGTGCCAATGTAAAAAAGATATAATTGACCTTACTTCAGACAATATTGGAAATCTAGAAAAATTCAAGAGGCTCTAGTAAAAAGGCACACTCATACACCCACATGCAGAGCTATAGGATGAATAGAAGAACTTGTTTATGTGCATGATAAATATAAAGATCAATATTTTTCCCTGCCATTGATAGGTACTTAGATGAAGCCACAGAAAAAAAATCCCATCCACAGCAGAATCAAATTACCAACACCCGTAAAATAATTGGTAATACAAGCAATAAAAAAGGTACAAGAAAAAGAATAAACTCTTACTGAAAAATGTAAAACAAGCTCAGGACAAACAGAGAAAATTATTTTTGTCTAAGGTAGAATGATTTACTATCACAAAATAATGATTTCTTTTAAAAGTGGACAAATTGGGCCTGGCAGGATGGCTCAGTGGTCTAAAGCACCTGCTTAGGAAAGCTTAGGCGGCTGCAGGGACCATGGTTCGATCCCCGGCACCACATGCTGCACCAGCCCTGTCCTCAGAGCAGGCTGAGCTGGCCACAAAAATAAATAAATAAACAAACAAACAAAAAAGTTCTGAAACAAGAAAAAAAAGTGGACAAATTAATCCATCCCCTATGAGTCATTGCTTCTTTTGGAATTTAATTAAAATGATCATATATTTCATATAAATTCCAAGAATAACCAAAAACAGTTATGCAAAAGATCAGAGATGGAGAATTTGCTTTAATGGACACAAATCTGCTATTTAAAAACTTTTCTATAAAGCTATTCATGTCAAGCAGTAGATTAAATGTGACACAGATAAATGGATGAGTGGGACAAACTAGAGATCTAGAAAGTTTCCAGATTTCACATAATTATAGAGCAAATGTGTTCTATTAATTCACAGAAGGAAAATGTATTGATCATTACTGCTAATGTCACTGGACATTTATATATTTTAAAAAATTAAGACAGGTTGCACTATGTAATCCATGCTGGCCTCAAACTCACAGCAATCCTCCTGTCTCAGCCTCCAGAGTACTAGGATTACAGGTGTATACCACTATGCCTGGATGTTGAGCTGTTTTTTTTTTGTTTTTTTGTTTTTTTGTTTTTGGCGGGATCAGGGTTTGAACTCATGACCTTGCACTTGCCAGGCAGGCACTCTTGCCACAGAGCTGTCTCCCCAGCCCCTGAACAATTATTTAGCAGATAACCACATCAAAAGCATGAGTACACCCCAGGCATACAAATGATTAAATACAAAGCCAAAATAATGTATAGAAACATTATAATATTTCTCCGTCTCCTTCTAAAAGACAGATGAGAGATGTCTTTAAGCAGGGTAAGTTCAGAAGCCATTAACAGCAACAACAACAATATCTGATCACATAAATTTTTCAAATTTCCATATGGTAAAGATACTTATAAACAAGAAGCTATAAACAGAATGAGAGGTGGCCTGTGGTAGATTAAAAAAGAGCTTCTGGAACTCTCTGTGTATAACTGCATAGGAAGGTTTCAAGGAGCAGGAAGTAAAACCTAGACAGTAAACAGATTGGCAACAACTGTCTTGGTCTTCAGGGAAACACAAAGAAAGGTAAGGAGAAGTAGGCTTCACACGCTAGAACACAGACCCACAGGAGAGAGCCACAGGCCAATACACATGGAGGGACGTCATATCCTGTAAGTGGAAAAGTGAATTACAGCAGCCCTCCGAGCAGGTAATCTTGCCTGAAATCCTCCTAGCTATTTAAAAATAAAAATAACGCTAGAGGTGTGGCTCTGTGGAGTTCATGCGTAGCCCGTGTGAGGCCCTGACCCCCAGGACCAAAACATAAAAACAGAACTCTGAACCAGTCATGCTATTTCTCGAGGGATCTGTCCTGCAGGAATAAAAGCAGCAGAATAAAAAGTATATTCTGTATATCACTGCACTATTAGTACTAGCAAAACCTGAAAACACGCCAAGCATCTTAAATCACGGTGTACACTATCGTTTGCTATCCGCAAGGAAAACGTGTTCAGGGTGGCCTGGAATTCACGGTCCTCCCAGCAGGATCTTTCCGTTGTGGTCTGGGGGAGGGAGGTGGAGACAGGGGTATGTAACCAACTTTCTGTGTTATGCTTCTTTATTTCATTAATTATAAGGAACAGGAATTGCTTTGTAACTAAAAACTAATCAAATCCGGGGACCTACTCACGGACGGCGGAGGTGAGCACCAACGTCGCTACTGTCATCTACTGAGCCCGAGACCTAGAGGGCCTAGGGAGAAGGGAACGCGGCCCATTTCCTAGGGAAGTGTGACCAGGATGGGGGCCTCTGGGGTGGGACATCCGACCACACTGGAGGACGCTCTGGCTAGAGCCCCACTTGCCTTGTGAAGAGGACGGCAGGGAAGTGTCCCAGTTCTTCCCCGCCCTCCCTCCCACCGCGAGATTGCGAAGTGTGGGAGCTCCAGGGGAGACCCGCCCAGAGGTTAGAGCCGCTGACGTCCAGCCATCCCGGGTTCTTGCCACGAGAGGGCGCCTAAGAGCAAAAACGGCGAGCATGGGGAAAGACGCTCCAGGGTTCAAGTTCGCGCTCCTAGGCCTGCGCCGCACTGTGCCGGCTTGTGTCTCCATCGGAAATCGCCACTGGCCTCGACGTTTTGTCGCCATAGTGGAGCTGATGCTGGGCTGTTAACTCCAGGCCATAGTGGTCCCCCCAAGACATCAAGCGATGGGCTCAATAAAACTGAGCAGAGGGGCTGGGGAGATAGCTCCGTGGCGTGCAAGTCGTGAGTTTGAACCCCGTTCCCGGGGCGGGGGTGGGGGGGGACTGGGCAGAAAGATGATGAAAGGTTGAAAGGTGGCCATTTTTGTGTGTGTTCATGTGGGCGAGAGAGGGCCCGGGAAGAGAGGGCTGTGCGGGACTGTCTGGCTTATCACCCGGTCCAGCGCACCATGCCTGGAGCACAAGGTGTAGTAGTAGACGCTGATCCTTTGGGAAATGAATGCTGAACATTGTGAATACAGGGGTGCTTCTTGAGGGAAGGGGAGGGTCTCCTTATCAGTTAAAGCAGTGGGCCCGGTGACAGTTCCAGTCTGCAGTAGTGCGTTTATGCTCCGAGGAGCCCTATTTCCCAGGCACAGACCGGGCAAGCCAGATCCTATCAACTCTCCCTATTTGCTACTAAGAGGATTGCTGGGAGCGGGGATCATTCAGAGCCACCCATTCCTCAGCAAGCACCATGCCCAGAAGGGCTGCTGTGTACACAGGGAGGAGTGGAAGTCCTGAGAAAGGCTGCTAGAGCTTTGCAAGGGAGTGCTGACCTTCATGGCTTCCCTTATGGACCGCGCAGGGCAGCATGGGAACTTTCTTGGAAACTGGCTTGGGTGATGCTGCACAGTATCCAAGAACAGCCACAGCTGTTAGGATCCAGTCTGGTAGATAAGGTGGTGCTTACTCCAAGCGTCGAATAAGGCAGTGCTGTATCCATACACAACTACAAGTACTGTTTGACTTCACAGAGCATAGAAATTAGGAGGTGAGCTAGAACAGTGACTCTCAAAGCGTGTCCTCAGGGCAACACGAATACCACCTAGGAACCCACAAGAAATGCATATTCAGCCGGGCAGACACAGTAGTTGGCCTCGGCCTGTAATCTCAGCGTGCTGAGAGGTTAAAGAGGGAGAATCATAAGCTCAAGTTCAGCTTGGACCTTACCTCAAATAATAAAAAAGGGCTAGGGTGCAATCCTCAATGTGTGGGGGAGAAGCACACTTATGGGCTCCAGCGCAATTCCTGCATCAGAACTTTGACCCAGGAGAGCCTAGCAAACAGCTACAAGTGCAAGTTTGAGATGCCCTGTCCTAGTGAAATCTCTCTAGAAGGTCCCCATTCGGGTAAGCCTCGGATAGCCAGATTACTCCCTAATGCGTTCAGTACCCTGTGTGTGTGAGTGTGCTGTGTGTTGATTCATGAGGGTGTGGGAACAGGCAAGGGTGTGAGCTCTTCAGAGTGTAGGAACGTACGTGGATGTGTGCTCTTGTGCTGTCAGGGCGGGCCATCCATTGATCTGGGAGGATTGTTTCTCTGCTCCACAAATTACAGATACAGACTTTTCTGGGTCACAAACGCTGGAAAATCACATGAAACTGTGAAAACGCCCTCCAGAGAAAATACAGGCACGTGAATATATGCCTTCAAAGCACTGCTTACAGTTTTGAGTGCCTAATGCCCTGGGCTAAGAACTTCTGATCTACGTTATTTTCTTTTCCAACATAATTTTTCCCTTTGAGAAAAATGGAAGCAGGAAGAATATTTGCCCGTGAGATTCAATACAGGCAGAAGGTGGCGCTGTAGAGACTAAATTCATAGCCGCATTTTGACCCAGCCACTCTAAAAGTGGGAAAAGGGGAACTGGCAGCGGTGAGGGGTGCATAGAAGTGCCTCCCCTCTCCTGGAGTTTGTGAGGCTGTGTGCTACCAGTCCTTTCCCTTACTCTGCAAGCCCAGGAGTCTCTAGGCATTCCCACCACCGGTTAACTTAATCCTAGCGAGGTCACAGAGGCATCGGATATTCAAAGACCACCCGTTCCGCGGGCCTGTTTCCTAGCCCAGTCCCATGCTACAGCTGGAAATGGACGCCTGCATGGGGGCCGCTGTGTGCCCTGATCCAGCGGTGCTCAGGCTGTGGGTATGGCTCATGCTCTTTAGCATAACAAAGGTATTTAAAATGAGGAAAAAAAAAAAACTTTCAAGAAGCCTGACTCTAGACTCCCAGCGAGCACACTCTTAACTCTTTAGCCACGCTTCCTCCCAGAGTATCCCTTATACAAAGAAGAAGCCAAATAGCGAGGGTCCTCTGATCTTGGAATCTGTGCGCTAGCAATGGGCCTGAACCGAAAATCTTTGTGGTTTCTTCCTCTCCTTTTTTTTTTTTTTTTTAAGTTTCTTTGAGATAGAGTTGGTCTTGAACTCACTCTGTAGCCCAGGCTAGCCTTGAACTCACAGTGGTCCTCCTGCCTCAGCCTCCTGAGTACTGGTGCTATAAGCGTGCACCACCACATCCAGCTGCACAGTGCGTTTTCCTTAACGGAGTGGATTCAGGCTGGCACTCATTCGTTTATCTCATTAACTTGCACATTCTTCCTACCGAGCAGCACTATGGCTTGGGTGTTCAGTCACAGTGCTATCTCTATGGGTTCGTGGAGCCAGGGATTAAGAACAAGCCCAGCCAGGCGTGGTGGCTCACGCCTGTAATCCCAGCACTTGGGAGGCTGAGGCAGGAGGATTGGTGCGAGTTCGAGACCAGCCTGGGCTACAAAAGTGAGCTCAAGGCCAGCCTCAACTGCATAGCGAGACCCTGTCTCAAAAAGACAAAAAAAAAAGAACATGCCCAGAGTGCCCAGCAGAGGGTGCAGAGTGAGTGTGGGGGAGGGGCGGGGAGTCGCCCGGTTGGATGGGGCGGCGGTGTAGAGAGGAGGAAAAGGCTCAGCGCACGAGGAGGGAGTGGCATCTGGGCAAAGGTGACCTGGGATGAGCCAGAGGGGAACTGAGAAAGATGAGTCTTGGAAACAGGGGGAAAAGTATGTGCAAAGGCCTTTGCTGGGAGGTCCCTCCGGAGCCGGAGCCGAGGCCCGGTGGATTTGCAGTGGCCCGGGAAAAGGAGAGAGGGAAGGGTAAGCAGGAAGGTCTGCAGAATATCCAAGGAGGCGTTTAAGGGGGAGGCACTGAGGCCTACGCAAACACAATATGAAACACAGTGCGGGGCGGGAAGATGTCCTGAAAGCTCGGGTCCAGGGAGAGAATGAACGGCACTGCAGGGACCCAAGGCCAGCGTCTTAACCAGGCAGCGCGAGGCTGAGAACCCGGGCAGAGTGGGGTCCAGGACAAGGGATGGAGGTGGCGCCCACATTTTTAGTTTGCTCTTTGGGGGGTTGGCAGGGAGCTGGAGGACAGCCATAATCCCATTTCTCTGCAGGACCCTTTAAGGCTCCACAGTCCCGCACACCAGGCCTTGAAGTGCTGCCAGGGCCTGCTGGTCCCTACAGTTCTGAGGATGCTGAACACCTCTGTGGCTGGTTCTAACCCTGAAAGGGCCTCAGCTCCTTGGAAACCATCAAGCCATGGAGAGACATTAGCAGGCACCGACCAGCCTCTGCCTCCTCCTCCTCCCCATTGAGCGTGGAGGTGGTGAGAGCTCAGCTGCTAAGGCTGTGAGGCACCCCTGTTCTGCTGCTGCGGTCGCAAGGCAGGGTGGGAACCCCTTTAGAATTTTATTTTATGTTATTTTTCTTGTTTCAGAACTTTTGTTATTTTTTAAAGAATGTTTTATTTTTATTTTATTCTTTTCTTGTTTCAAAACTTTTGTTTGTTTGTTTACTTATTTTTATGGTCTGCTCAGCCTGCCCTGAGGGCAGGGCTGGCGCAGCATGTGGTGCCGGGGATCAAACCGCGGTCCCTGAAGCCGCCTAAGCTTTCCTAAGCAGGCGTTTTATTTTATTTTATTTTATTTTATTTTTGTCTTTTTGAGACAGGGTCTCGCTATGCAGTTCAGGCTAGCCTTGAGCTCACTTTTGTAGCCCAGGCTGGTCTCGAACTCACACCGATCCTCCTGCCTCAGCCTCCCAGTGCTGGGATTACAGGCGTGAGCCACCACGCCCGGCTAGCAGGCGCTTTAGATCACTGAGCCATCCTGCCAGGCCCTGTTTCAGAACTTTTGTTTGTTTGTTTATTTATTTTTATGGCCGGCTCAGCCAGCCCTGAGGGCAGCGCTGGAGCAGCATGTGGTGTGGGGATCAGCATGTGGTGCCAGGGATCTAACCGCGGTCCGTCCAGCCGCCTGCAGGCGCTGTAGACCACTGAACCATCCTGCTGGGCCGCCATTGCCGTTCTTAAAGCCCTTCCTGAGTGCGAAGGGGAAGCTTCGGGTGCCTGGAGCCCCAGGTAGAAGAGGGTGTGGGAGTCTGTGAAGGAGGTGGGCAGGCCCTGGCCACCCAGGGGCGGGGAGGTTGAGAAGAAATCCTGTGAGGGTGAGGGGAGCCTTGGGTTGGGATGGAGACCAGGGAAGAAGCGGAGGAGTCTTACCTTGACCTGGTCCAGCACCACTAGGGGCCCATTGACACTGCACACGGTCCTGTAGGCTTGGGAGGAGACAGAAGTGGGTAAGGGTCTCCCCACTGCACCCTCACCTATGAACCTTATGCTCTAGGTTGGTCACACACACACACACACACACACACACACACACACACACACACACCACATTCACAGAGGCATCCTTTCTCTGCCTTCCCTCCCTCTATACCCCACACCACCTCCTCAGCAGCCTGGGCCATCAGGGTCATTGGCTGTGACAGGACCAGCCACCATTGCTGTAAAGGTCATGCTCCTGCCCACAGGGCCCCCGCTGCCTCGGACACCTGCAGGAGGCTGGGGGAGGGCTGGCAGGGGAAGAGGTCTCCTCAGAGCCCTCCTCAGCTGGCCTCAACCCCTACCTCACACACCCCCTCCTCTTGGACTTAACATTTTCCAAAGGCCTTTGGCCCTAGCTGGGGCCCAGAAGTGCCCTTCTCTGCCCCTCCCCAGGCCCACATTTCCCTCCATCCACCCTTCACTGACTGAGCATTGTGGGAGGGAAAGAGGGGGCTGTGCTGGCTTAGTTGAGTAAAATCGAACAGGACCTCTGCCCTCGACACCAGACCTAGGCCTGGGGGAGGCTGCTGGGCTCCCCTGGCTTGCTGGGTACTCTGATGGGGCAGAAAGGGCATAAACAAGAAAAAGAAAGAAATGTTGATGACCTAGTGGCTGGAGAGACTCACAGATGGGAATGAGCTCAGCCATCAGGTGGGAGCATGGTGGCCCTCAGCCTCCGCTAGCCCCAGCAGAAGCAGCCGTGGACTGGTACCCAGGAAGGCTGGCTTTGGCTCCAGGAAAGGCTGCCTGAAGGACCCTGGGATGGGCTCTTGCCCATCACAGTGAAGTACCACAGCCTTCCCTCAGTTCTCCTGTGATGCCCCACCACTCCTGAGGTGAAGGAACTTGGCAAGGCAGGATGGGAAGTGCTAGGTCACTCAGGCTGGCAGGGAGATGGGGCCTAGAAAGGAAAAAGCTCACCCAGGGCCCACACAGATGATTGTAGGAGAGCCAGGGCTGGGCCCACCTGTGTACTCAGGAGACCACACTGGCTCCTGACGGCCTTACTCTGCTTCTGATTATGCCTTACCCCAAGCCAACAATGCCAAAGAGAACCCTAAGTTCTTCCCCAGTCTGGGCTTCTGAGATAAACTTTTTATTTTTGTCTGATCGAAGTTCCTTTTACCAGGATGGGCCCAAGCTAACTGATCTGACAAGGTATTCTTGCACGGGTCTTTGCTAGGCTCCCCTCAGCGTAAAGACTGTTTGAAGCAGTCAAGGCCTTAAGTTCTGCTATTCTCTCGATTCCCTGCCCTAGGTGTATTTGAGCCCCCTCTACCCAGCTGGCCTCCTCCCTCCCTGTCCCTCAAAGGAGGCTCTCCCCCTGCACCTAGACCCAGGTCCCAGAGATGACTCCTTCTGGGGTGAGGAGCCAGTGTGCCCCACCCCTGCTCTTCCATCAGGCAAGCCTTGGTGTCTCTCCTGCCACTTGTTCCTCTGCCCTCTCCACTCCGGCTCCTGGGGCTGCCTTCGCTTGAGGCCACCCCAGCCTTTGGACTGCTACCTCCACGTGTCCCAGCTCATTCCACTGGAAGCAGGGCGCACTCCTCTGGGAGACCTGCCCTGCCTGCTCAGCCCACCCCTAGGGGCCCCTCAGGATCCTGGAAGGCAGCATGGCTTCTTTCCTACTCCCCTGTCCTCCAGCAACTTCCTCCTCTCCTTTCCTCTTTCCATTTCCCTTTTTTCCCCTCCATTTTTCTTTTAAAGATTTTTTTATTTATTTCTCTTCAACCTCATTTATTTGTTTGTGTTATGGCTGGCTCAGCCTGCCCTGGGGTGGAGGCGTGCAGCATGTGGTGCCAGGAATCGAGGAGTGGTTGCAGCCTTAAATTTCCTCTGCAGGCGCTGTAGACCACTGAGCCATCTCGCTGGCCCTCTTATTCTTTTTTTTTTTTTTAA
>PVJA010031090.1:0-25224 GCA_004027025.1 Myocastor coypus | reverse complement strand
GGAGGGGAGGGGAGGGGAGGGAAGGAGAGGGGAGGACAGGACAGGACAGGATAAATAAGTAGAGGAGCTGAAGATGTAGCTCAGGGCAAGAGACCTTGCCTAGGGTGAGTCAGGCCCTGGATCACCAAAAGGAGAAACAGAAGATAGAGAAGCCAAATAAACAGCTACACCTCTCGAATGCATTGGACAATTTGTTGCAGCCAAGGCCACACGCACTGTCCTCCTTAGAACAGTGGAAGCTCAAGGGAGCCAGGAGGAAGGACCAGGTGTCAGGAGGGGGTGCTGAGCCATGGACGGAAGCCGCTCACCCACAGGAGGCGGTGCGGAGCCATGGGCGTAAGCCGCTGACCCACAGGAGGGGGTGCTGAGCCATGGGCGTAAGCCGCTGACCCACATATTAGTGATAAAAACGCAGCAGTTAGCAAGGGCCGACTAGTAACAGCTCAGCCAACCAAGTGCGGAACAGGAAATCGAGCCCTTTGGGCATCGCCCACTCTTCCCGGTTCCAGGTGCCATCACTTTACTTAATTTCCACCACAGCTTCTCGAGTAGACATGGAAGTGTCAGGACTAAATTTGAGGACAGTGCAGAGAAAGTACTCTGGCTCCACCACAGAGTGACAGAGGTCCCAGCACCCTGCAGGGGCAAGTCCTCCCACCCTTGCCAGGCCAGTTCCTGGGAGCCTTCTGAAGACATGCAAGTCTCCTAGCCGTAGGGAAAGTCGTGTCCTAACACACCCGGAGCCAGACCCCCCGCCTACGTCCGTGTTTTACCCATCATAGTCATAAATCTGTAACAATTCCTAACATATAGAATGAATTTATTTTGTATTTTTTCAGTAATGCCATAATGACTGACACTGTTTTCACTGATTTTATGAATAAAAATAGTGGGGAACTTACGTTTCAGTTAATAGCTGGAATTAATGCTGACTCCTACTTAAGGGGGACTTGGTGTGCGACTCACTCCGTGCAGATTCGCAGGCCAGGGAGCGGGAAGGGGTGGGCCCTCTCCTCCCCACCCTGGGGAGCACATGACCAGAAGTTCTCTAGTGAAAGGCAGCTTAACAACACAGGAGTATAAACCATTCTTTCGATCAGAGTTTTATGAGACACAGGAATAAAGACCTTCAGAAATAAAGGCTCCCCAGCCTGGGTGAATTGTTTTTTTAATGTAGATTTGAAGCATGGACAGCCCTGTAAAAGGAGGACCGGGCCAAAAGCGAGACACGATTCCAGTGCTGCTGGGCAGGAAGAGGGAGCACAGCGAGGCTGCCTGGTTCTGAGCCTTCCAGGCCTCCACGTAGCGCTCCTCCATCCCAGAGGGAGCAGGAATCCTACTGGAGTGAGACTTTGCAACATCGGGCAAGGCTGCTCAGAGGATGTCTCCCCAGCCAGCCCCTGCGCCGAAGGGCAGGGGAAATCAGAGCAACCTTGCTGGGCTTTAGGGCTTGCTCTGAGGAGAGGGGCTCTAATTCTTATGACTCATCTTAGGGAACAGAATCTCTAGCTTGGAGAGGAGAGAAAGAGGCAGGGGTACCAGAAGGCAGGAGCAGGTCCACCAGGAGCGATGCTTCCACGGCGCTCCGGGTGCCCCTGAGATCCTCAGGCCAGCATCTTCAGCCTCAGCACTGCTCCCTGGGAACCCAGCTTCGTAGCCCTAACAAGCCTCAGCAAATGAGACAAACAGACGATGAGACAAGAAATGCTCATGGCTCTGCTCATGGATCGGTATGTGGACCTGAGTAACACAAAGTTGGACGTGTATAGGTGAGCTATAAACTGATTAACTCTTCTGAACTGGAGAAAGAATAATTTTATTAATCTCATGTGTTAGCTCTTTTCACTAATCCAAATCATCATCCGCAGTGGCTCTTCCATCCATGGATATAGGTAGGCAGTGGCCAATTAAAATTGTAAGGGCACAACGAAGTGTGGTTAAGCACAGTGTGCACTTGCCAAAGGCTAATTCCTTGGGTCTTAAATGGCACCTGCAACTTTCCCACTAAAACAGAGGTGTCACAAGACCGAGAGTCTCAAGGTAGCTGTTTCCAGGGCCCTGGTGTCTGGAACACAGAACCGAGTGCAACGCCCAGAAGAACAGAGGAGAATGAGTGCTCACAGCGTGAAAGCCACACAGTGGGGCAGCAGTCAGGAAAGGGAGCTCGGAGCCCTGTCAGGAGCAGCCCCTGGGTCTCCCAAGGTCCTGGGGCTGCTGGAGGACCCACGGCTCGGCCTTCACAGACATCCTCACTGATGGAGGCCCCTGACTCAGCCCACCCATGGAGAGGAGGGGCTTTGACCCTAGCAGGGTTTAGAGGAAGCATCTTGGCATCTGAAGCCCACCAGAGGGGTCACAACTGCAATGCCCATGACGTTGGACACAGACCAGGGTCCTGTACTTTTGCTTTGAAGATGACTGCAGGTCTCTGTAGGACAGGCTGGCCATCATCTGCCGCCTTCTGGCTGTGCTGACAGAATCCTTCTTGTTGTTTCCGGTTGTCGAAGCCTCATCCTCTGGCATTCTGTTCTCTGCCTGTCCTTACTCTGCTCCCCATCTCCAAAGAGTAGAGACCACCAGGAACCCTTGCACTCCTCTTTCCCCTTCAAAATGTGTGTGAGCACCTCCGAATGCTGGCTACAGAGGAGCCGCGCAGAGCCCAGGGCATTTCCATCTCTGTGCCACTGGAACATGCCCCCCAAGAGTTGTGTAGAAGTGGCTGAGTCGACGTGCGATGGGTCCCTCTAGGCGTTCTGCAGTCAGCTACCATTTGACCACCTCTCCAGGGACCTATCCTCTTCCTGGCTCCTCACCCACATGCCACAGGCCTCTCAACTTGCTCCACCCTAGGCTGTGTTAAGTTTTCTACCACTAGACCATTGGACAAGATCACCTCACACAGTGGGTAGGTTGTGTCAGTGACAGATCTGGGGCATGGACCTTGCAGCTTGTAGGCCTATGGGCAGGCGGCGCAGCATGGAAAATGGGCAGAGTACAGCCAAAACCGTGCTCTTGTGCCCAAGAAGGAAAGTGCGGGTCAGGAAGGGGCTGGGGCCCCACAATCCCCTCAAGGCCTGGTCCCCATCCTCAAGACTTCCTAAGGTCTCACCATCTCCTCTCCACAGCTGGGGCCAAGCCTGCCGGCCACGGGCCTGGGGACCATCCAGGATCAGACACAAGTGCTAATTAGAAAGTCACTCACCGGCTCCACTCTGGCCTCTGCAGAAGGCTGCATTTGTGCCAAGTTCCCAAGTGGTGTTTGGCTAACTCGCAGTGCTTGGGTTAGCGGCCTGTTTTCGCCAACACTCTAAAATCTTTCTGCTCCATAGCCAGGCATGGTGGCGCACACCTGTAATCCCAGCACTCGGGAGGCTGAGGCAGAAGGATTGGTGCGAGTTCGAGACCAGCCTGGGCTACAAAAGTGAGCTCAAGGCCAGTCTCAAATGCATAGTGACACCCTGTCTCAAAAAGGCAAAAAAAAATAAATAAATAAAATAAAATAAATAAAAATAAATAAATAAATAAAATAAATCTTTCTGCTCCTAAACCTGCCCGCCCTCTGCTTTTGTTTTCAGGAGACAATAGTGGATGGTCTCTGCAATTTGACAGCTATGTTACGAATCATTACCCAACGGCATCCCCGAATGCCTTATTTGCCGTGGAGACACCCGAATGCTGTAAGTAACGGTTGCCTCTGGGTCTCCTTGGCCGGGAGATCATGACAGAACGCTGTTTAGAAGTCATCTACTATGGTTTTTCCAACGGGTCATATGTGCTTCTGTCGTTGCAAGCTTTATCAGAGATGCACCCTTAAGTTTCAGGTGGGGGTGGGGTATTTTCAAATGATTCAAGGAACAACAAACACCTCAGGTACTGTGACATGAATTACTAAACTGACGTTAGGCTCAGAGGTGCTGCTCTATATAAATTCCTTGGTCACAATCACTATGAACTTTGAGGAAAAATAAATTAAGGAAACAGAAAGGCAGTGGTTCTGTTTAAATTTCAATATTTGCAAGCAAAAATGTGTTCTGGTATCTAAGCTAAATCCTTAGTACTCTAACCTGGCATTTTCAGTCAAATATATGCAAATCTTGCAAATGGAGGGGTATGAAAAGAATATAAACTTGAGAGTCACCTTTGTGATATTTTAGAAAAGAAAGGTTTAGCAAAGTGATGCTTTAGGTAAATTTTACCTATTTTAATAAATCATGCAGATATAATTGTATAACTTGGATCTGTAATTTTGATTCTATGTTTTTAAAACTGCGATTAAAAAGCCAAGGTAGGGAAAGGAGAGCAACGCTTTACTATAGATTTTTCCCTTTACTGTGTCTGCCATAAATTGTAAAGTCCAACTTTTCAAATTTTTAGTTTCTTTTTCTCTTCGCTACTCAAGTGAGATTAATAATGTTTTACTAAGTAGCCCATGGGTATTCCAGAGGAAGGGGGCCAAATAATTCGATCAAGCCAAAAGCTTGTAGAAAGAGAAAAGCTAATAGGTAAAATTTAACCGCTAACATAATGTTGACAACAGCAATCATTAAGTAGTGTTATCTTAAAATATAATTTTTATTTTCTTTTGTTATACATTGATTCCAGGTCTTAAATTACAATTGAAATTTTTATATCTCACTTTATTCTTACTCCCCCCCAAACTTTGACATTTATTAAGAGACTTAAACTGTAGCCATAAGATAAAAGCAGCAGTCAAGTGGTCAGTGGAAATGGAATGGCAAAGAAGCCCTATGTAAGGTTTCTGTCCTCACTGCACACAGCTTAGCAGCTATGTCGGAAGCTTGCTTCTGAATTTGTAGCCATGGCATCACAACAAGGAGTTACGTAACTCTCATCGCCACGTCAGCAAAGCAAAGACAAATGGTCACACATTGGATCATGTCAGCGACAGAAATAAGTTTTTTTTCCCCGATCTTACATTATGGAAAAAATTTGTTGCAAGTATAATTACTTAAGAAGAATGATATTACACAAAAATGATGAATGAAAAATACAGAAAGAAAGTTTCTCATCAATCCTTATTATTGAACAAATGTGTGGTTTTTTTTTTTTTAATTGGAATTCTTTAAATGTTGTGGGAAATTATTATAAATAATCAAATATTAGGGCTGGTGGTGTAGCTCAGCAGACTAAGCACTTTCTTAGAGAAGTGCAGGGCCCAGGGTTCAATCCCTGGGTCCACATGCCACTCTGGCCCCACTCTCGGGTGCGCTGAGATGGAGATGGAGTCTGGGTGTGGTGGCACGTGCCTGTAATCCCAGAACTTGGGAGGCAGGAAACAGGAGGATCACTATGAGTCAGAGCTGTGCAGTGAGACCCTGCATAAATAAATAGATAAGTAAATAAATAAAATAATAATCAAATATCTTTGTCAATCCTGAAAGCAGCATAAATGATGAATAAAAAGAATAGAACCTGGATATGAAACTTAAATTAAGGTTCCTGTTGCGCCACTTTGTTCAACCAACTCATAAAGATTCACTGGAAATTAAACAGCGGGTGGCTTGCAACCATTCATATGTAAATGAACATGAGGAATTCCGATGGTTAAGCCGCACCCCACCAAGGTCAACATCATGGAAGCTATTGTTTCTGTGAATAACTGATACATTATCCAAATGCCTAACCATAAATTCACTATGCAGAGGCCACCACCTCTTATTTCCTGATGCATTGCTCATCCTTTTATTAAGAAAAACAAAACTATAATTTTCTATATGAACCAAATTCCAATAGCATTTTCTGTTGGCATTTTAGCATAACCAGGTATTCATAGAATTGTATGCTCTTTTAGAAATATACAAAAGTGCCATGGACATAGCTCAGTGGTCGAAGCACCTGCCTAGGCATGCGCAGGGACCCAGGTTCGATCTCCAGCACCACATGCTGCCCCGTCCCCACCCCAGGCACACTGAACAGCCACTGAGACTGAGCATAGTGGCACACACCTGTACTCTCAACGCTGAGGAGGCTGAGACAGAAAGATCACTACAAGTCTGAGCTGTGTAGTGAGATCCTGTACCAAATACTTAAAATTTAAAAAATAAAGCAATAAAAAACGCAATATATGGGGCTGGGGCCATAGCTTAGGGTGCCACTTGCCTAACGTATACAAGCCCCAGTTTGAGCCTCGCCACCACATGCATACGTAGGTCACACCCATACATAGGTTCAGAAAATCTAGTGTATTCTGTAAGTAACATTTCAATGCTGTTTCGCATTTCCCTAGTAAGGGCAACCCTCCCCCACCTCTACAGATTTTCTTAATTTAATATGTGTGTAATATACATTCAAATACACATAATTCAATGCATTTTATAACTCAGTGTTATCTCGCCAGCCCTGAGGCTGGTTCTGCTGCTCTCCTGCCCTGCTCTTCCTGTTTCCTGTTCTCAGGACTCTCCTCTTCCGGCCCACCCTCCTCCAGCCCATCCAGAGACAGGCACCTCCACACCGCCACCACAGGCATTCTCTCAGAGACAGAATTAATTCTCATTAATTGTCAGTGATCACAGCCAAAAGGGGTCCTAGCAGCTAGCTCGCTGCCGAGGGATTCTGGGCAGCTTCTCTGTGTGTGGAGAATACAGCTGCGTCACAACCTAGATCTCTAGCATCCCTGTGAAGGACGCTCTGCAGTTACTTGTCACCCCTACCTCTGAGCGAAAGGTAAAAGCCACACTGTGTGCTGAGAGTGACTGCACTCAGAAGGTCACTCACAGGGGCCCTGTCCCTCTGATTGGGACACATGCCCCTGCCAGGAAACTTCACAGGTAGGCTAGAACCCGGAAGCCAGTCAGCAGAACAGGCACATAGAAAAATGTGTTGATTCTGTGACCTTCTAAGTTAGCTATGGACATTTTAAGATGCTTCCGTGCAAGACAAGGCTTTCAGCTGCACATCTTCCAAACTAACCCAGCAGCTTCTAAGGGAAGGTGTTCTTCTGGCCGTCTGTGCACAGACTGCGCCCATAGATTCCTGAGTCTCGAGCACCTGCGACAAAGCTCAGCGCTCCAGCAGCAAATTCAGATGGGAGGTGTCCTCGCCGCCCTTGTGAACCTTCGCAGGAGGGCGGGAATCACACTGCGACGGCCATGCTGGTTAATAACCCCACCGCACTGTTTCCATGGGAGCAGCATCATTCTAGGTGTCTGGAAGGCAGCAGACACACAGAATCATGTGCTGAGCCCCGTGACTCCAGCCCCACGATGGCCAGAAGCACGGCCGCTCCTCCCTCTCCTGCCACCACCCCCAGCCATGAAATTGCAGTGCGCCCCCCAGGAGTGAAGGCATAGGCATCCTGCATCCCTGCCTAAGCCAGAGGAAGAGCATTTTCAAAAGTATCTTTTGAAGAATGCTTGAATTTTCTAGGAAACCAAAATCTACCAATCCTATCCTTCACATTTATTGTTTAGTACTCTCTGAAAGGCTTTGATGATACTATTAACAACTTCTGTGTCCTCAGCTAGCAGTTTTGCCATGGACATTAAATTCCACCGCTCAGACACTGCTTCCTTTGCTGACCTAAGAGCACACAATTTCATGCGTTTTACTACAAAAAGAAAAGAACAACTTGGTGTTTAAGAAAACATGATAGGCTAGTAAATGCCTGTATCTCCAAATGTTCATCGTGTATCATGTTTTTAAACTTAAAAGAAAACTTTGGAACCTTAATTTAAAGCAATGGGCTGGGCAGATACATCAGTAGAATAAGCACTTGCTTGGCAAGTGCAAGGCCCTGAGTTCAAACCCTCATACGCCTCCCATCCGCAAAAATAAAAGCACTGATTAAGGGCTAGGGAGACAGCTCAGTGTAATAAGTGCTTGCCCAGCAAGCCCAAAGACCTGAATCAGACCCCTGGTACCACCAAAAATTAAATAAATAAATGAAATAAACAATAAAGCATGGCTCAGATGGCTTGGGAAAGACAGGACCTGGACCAGGAAACGTTCTCACACCTTCTCCTTTCTTTCTTTTCGTTGCCCCCACCCGCTCCCGGCCCCCCGCTTCCACCCCTCCGCACGCTTCTCTCTGCTCAGTGGTTGGCTCTGTGCCCAGGCATTGTTGGTGTGAAGGTCTAGTCCTTGACTGTGACGAAGCCAGTTTACGAGCTGTCCCGTCAGTTTCTTCAAATGTGACTGTGATGTAAGTAGAAAAGGAGGGCTCGTCCTCAGCATCGGAGCGGCACTGCCAAGACCGGGTCATGGCTAGGAATGCAATTCTGCCAGTGAGGTTGTCACTTTTCCTAGATGAGCCGAGTTAATCCTTCCTGGTCACTGGCATTTATCAAATGCCAAACCTCTGCCTTAACCTACTCCATGGATGAATTTAATGATTCCCTCAGAAGAATTTTATGACATATTCAGCATTACTGTAGCTTATCTGAACAAAAGGGGAAAGGCCTAGGAACCGTAACATAGATGTTTTCATTGATATTTTTTGAGAAAACTTTTTAAGATTTCATTGACTATAAGTCTGAACGTACTGTGCTGGATGTGCAGACCAAGGAGAATAAGTGAAATCACTGGATGAAATAGTCCCAGAACTGGGCCTTTAAGTTCACTTGTGAGTCACCCTTTGATCAAAGATTTTGATGTTTTCCCTAAGTAATTCAAACTCATGTATGAAAAGAACGTATTCTCATCATAAATAGTTGTTGATTTCTAGTACTTGTGATTCTAAGTTTTCAGTAGCACAAATGTGTATTTGCCCTAATTTTAGTGATATCAGCACAAATACTTCACAAAAACTTAAAAAGAGATCAATACAGCTACTTTGTTTTCTTTATTGCATTTAATAAAAAATAACAATATGATAGTTTCAAAACACATTAGGAGCACATTCCCAATAATTGATACAATGCATATTGTTGTCCTTCTAGTAGTTATACAGAGCACAGGGTGTAGACATGATAATTTTTCTAATCATTATTGGTACAACATTTTTTTTCTCATTGAACTAAGAGAAAGTAGTTGCATATATAATCCAGTGTTCCAAAATCATGGTGGATTATTGGCAAAACTGGCAATGATGGAAGCTATTGATTTAAGTCTTTTACAGCTCAGCTCTAGCTTTACATTTTATGCCTTGTGGTTAAACTTTTCTGCTGGATAGTTAAGGGCAAGTTAAAGCAAGACCTGCATAATGAACATGTCACTTTTGTATCTCCCAAGGTCAGTCAAATCCCATCAGGATTTATTTTGAAACCATATACAGTGCTTTGTAGAACTGTTGTCAGTGTCAGCCATCTAGATGACTCATGGTCATAGCTTGACCGGTTTGCTCTCTATGAAAGCCTGCAAGAATGTTTTCTCTCTAGGTGACTCTTCTTAGTTTGATCAAAAATTTTCTAAGATTTTTTTTTAAATCCAGATGCTTTAGCATCTTACGGCTCTGCGTCTTGGCTATGTGGAGACTAATAGAAACACTCCTTCAGTTTACTAATGTCAGCAAGTCTTACCTTTTTCAAAGGAGGGGTAGCACAAGAACGGGGAACAAACAACATGCACAGACAAATGCTGGACCCACGAGGGGTGCAAGACCAAGTTGCTGAGGTCCTATGGAGAGTGGTGCCATCAATGTCACAGAAGCCAGGGACTTTCCTGAGACTGTGAGCTGAGCACATCTGGAGGTTGAGCCATACACCCTTGTTTGCAGCATCCCACCTGAACCGAGGTAAAGGAGAAGCTCTCCCACGCTCCGTCCACTCCTATCCTCACCTCCCTTTACAGTCATTGTTCCTCATAGGAAAAAAAAAATAATAATGATCCCCCAAAGAAACTAAGCTCCTGTGAAGATCTTCCATGATTTAAATTTAAGTGTAATTCCATGGTGGCACACATGTGTAATCCCAGTTTGAGATTACAAACTCAAACTGCACGTTTAAGGCCAGCCTGCGCTGTATACGGTAGTGAGTTCAAAGCCAGCAGGGCCTACACAACAAGAACCTGTGCCCTCCCTGAAAAAAAAAAAAAAAAAAAAAACTAATCAAAAATACCAAATATATGAATTTATAATAATTTCATCTTATGTTCATAAAAAATTATCGCTCCCATTACTCATATCAAATTACTAGAAATCCAAGTCAAAGAATGTGCTCATCTTGCCAATTTCCTTCATCACTTGCCACAAGTAAGATTTGAATCATTCTCTGTTCGCCTAACCTTTGTAAAAGAGAAACACAGAAGGAAAAAACTGGCGTCATGAAGCGGAATAAAGCAATGACTGCTCAGAAGGGTCATGCCCATCCTCGGGCTGAAGGCGCTGAGTAATTCCCTTGGATTGACCTCCATTCAATTTAAAATATTCTTTGGCCCAATACTCACATTCATATAGATTAGATACAGACAGATGTGCTCAGGCCTTTGGCCCTCCAAGTTTCAGTCCTGTTATTTAAAAAGCAGCTAGGTAAGGTGATGTATGCCCAGAAGCCCAGCCACTTGGGAGGCAGACACAGGAGATCAAACCCACCATGGGAAGCTGAGGGAGACAGGGGTTCAAAATAAGATACAGAAAAGGCCGTGTTGCCACAGAGTGGGAGCGCGCTTGCCAGGCTGCGTGAGGCCCCAAGTCAACCCCAGGGCTGCAAACAAACAACAAATTGAAGACATTTGGTGACAGCTTCTGAGGATGATTAAGATTCTGATGTGAGATCCTTTTTCTTCAACTTGAGATTGCGAGGTAACTTGGTGGAAATTTCCAGCAGGCATTTGGAGATGTAGGCATAAGGCTAAAAAGTATTTATCCACAACATCTTTTCTTTTTCTTTGTTAAAAGATGGCACTGGGGCCATCCAAATAGCTCAGTAGACTAAAGCACCTGCTTAGGCAGAGAGCAGCAGCCAGGGTTCAATCCCCAGCCATGGTGTGTCGACCCTGCCCCTGCCCCCAGGGGCTCACTGAGATGGCAATTGAGACTGGGTGTGGTGGTGTGCACCTGTAATCCCAGCAATAGAGAGGCTGAAAACAGGAGGATCACTCTCAGTCCAATCTGTGTAGTGAGACTCCATAGACCTAGTAGACCTTGTACACCATGCCCTACAATAAATAAATAAATAAATAAATAAATAAATAAATAAATAAAATTGATGGCAGTGCACGCTGAGTTGTGAGTAGCCAACTGGTAGAGCCCTTGCAATGGGCAAGGTCCTGGGATTGTTCAGAAATACTGAAAAGAAGTAGCACTGTTTTATACTCTGGATTGGGCTGGCTGGTTCCCGTTATCCACTTGCACTTTTGTCTGCGGAGGGATTTCATGCCTTATCCCAGCCTGTTTGCTCAATTCCATAGGGGAAACGTACTCTAGGATTTCTACCAAATACATTAGAAAACTAAATATCAGATTTGATTATTGAGTGTTATAAAGTTTGAGTTAGAACTATTATAATGAAATGTCAAAAAGGGACTAAATCATACATAAGTCAAGTATACAAGAAGCCAGTAATGCAAGCAAGGGTTACTGAATCTATTGAAACCATTTTCCATAAATGTTAAGGAATGAAATAGCCAAACACAAAGACAGAAATACTTACACATTATTCTTACTCCTTATCCTAACTCATTAAACATGACCTTTGTTGGCCTTTAAGATCCAAGAATGGAGTCACTACAAACCACTGTGAGGTCCCCAGCAGTCACACCTTTCTTTTTTTTTTAAATCAGGCAGTCTATGACAGGGTTTATAGAACGAGGCAGTTTCCTCATCACCCTACACATATAGGCTTATGTGAAGAGTCAGACCTGAAATATCAAAATTTTACATGCAAGAATCTGTTATACGTTAGAAGTATTTCAGGTCTTCCGAAGCAATGAAAATAATAATCCTTTCTCTCTGTTTCAATAGGATATTGTGAAAATGTAAAGACTATTCTGTGAAAATACTTAGATGACATAAAAAGTAGCCTCTAAACCTTAGACATTTTGTTTTAATTCAGCTTTCTAAGAAGGATTGTGCATGTGTCCTTAAATGAATCCCACTTCCCACTATGGAACACACACACCCACACACCTACACACCCACACACCCACACCCACACACACTGAGGTGCACTTGACATCCACCCCTTGTGCTCTTCCACAGAACCTCTGCTGCAACTTTGCAACATGTTAATCATGCTTCCTTGCAAAGTCTCTGGATCTCCACCCATATAACAAAAGGGGAAGCACCATCATCTCCATGGTCTTTCTCTATACCTTCCAAATTTCTAGCAGTTTTAGTCTCTAAATAAATATTTTTGAAACAAATTTCAATAAATAGAAGAACCAAGGCTTACTGAACTTCATTATTATAATTTTGTCATTGCGTGTTTGCAGCTCATGCGGCTCATAGTCATCACAGGGCGTGGTTACATGCCACATACCTACCACAGCTTGCTTCTTTTTCAAAGTCTCCTTCCCTTTGTCTCCCACCCGCACTCCTCTAGCTAACACAAAGATTATATGCCATGGTATGAGATAAGACTAATGATATCAACAAAAAAGACCCTAGACTTTCATACTGATGAAAAGTCCCTTTGGTAGCTTCATGTCATTCCCACCCAGAGGGAACAAGGCTGCCACAAGCTAGGACTTTTCTTGCAGAATACAAACTGTAGGCATGTTTTTGAGGGAATGAATGAATGAATGAATGAACATATTTTTGTTAACACACAAAATTTCACCTAGAGTCTTAAATCCAAAAGCTTAAAAATGTATCCTCATACAAGACAAATATTTGAATATGATATAAGGTATGATCTGGGATGTAAACCAAGTAAGGACTATTAGTAGAAAAAAGATTCTCAGTAGAGAGTGACTTCAAGAAATAACTGACCTTGGGTGTGTATTTAATTTTAAAAAAACATCAAATAAGTCATCAGTATAGTTTAGGACAGGGTTTTCTTTTTTTAACCTTTTTGTATTGTCCTTCTACTTTGGGAGCATTTTTAGATAATTTTCTTATCCTTAGTATAGATCTTTCTTTTCATTCCACAAAAAAAGTAGCTGCAAAGTTAGTCCCATAGTCCATAGCAATAGTGGGTTATCAGTTCATCTGGCATTATTGGGGGCTGCTGACTTGAGCCTTTTACAACTCAGCATATTAATAGGGCTTTCCTTTATATACCTCATGCTTAGACTTTTCTGCTGGATGGCTAAGACTAAGATAAAGCAAGACCTATTTTACAAAATATATGTAAGTTTCACATCTGACAAGGTCAGTCAGGTCCCCTCCTCTTTAAGAAGGATTCCTTACCAAATTTAATTTAAGCAAGGCTAGTCCAAAATTTAAGTATCATTGACTTGTTGATTGACACTATCTTAGCCTGACTTAATCTCCAGACTGTGTTGTCAACTGTACATTTATCAGTAAGTATTTAATCTACCATAGGTTATAAGGATAACATTAAAAATGCCATTACAAGTGGCTGGAGGTTCTATCCCTGGGCCAGCTGTGCCAGCCCCACCCCCGGGGTGGGTACACTGAAACAGCAATTGAGACTGGGCCTGTTGTCATGAGCCTCTAATCCCAGCTCTTGGGAGGCTGTAAACAGGCAGATAACCATGAGTCTGATCTAGTAGTAAGACTCTGAACACCCTGTAAACCCTTGCTTCACCCAAAAAAATTAATAATTATTTAATAATAATTATTATTATTATTAATAAATAATTAGTTATTAATAATATAATAATACTGTCATTATATTGTATTATTCTAGAGCTCATTTAAAATTTTCTCACAGTTAAATACATTTATCTGGAAAAGTTATGGGTGACTTGTGCAAGGGACACAAATGACATTGCTCTTGGACTTTTATTTGCTTAATTTATCTTCCACATTATAATGCTTTCTTTAGGAAAAATTAAAGATCTAGGGCCTTTCCAGCCACAGTTAGGAGAGCTGGCTCTATGTCACAATGTTTATTAAATCATAATACATGGGACAATCTTTCTCACAAGTTCCTAGAAACTGTAATAAGACCACTTAGGCAATTGATGTAGTCCGACTATCGGCATCATTGATGGTTTCTTTCAGAATCATTTTCAAGGTGTAGAATATTGCCAAAGGAATATTGAAAAATTCAAATTTAAAAACATTTAAAAAGTTAAAAATACTTCTGTGTATTTCAAACAAGAAACAATCTCTTTCACTGTTGAAAACTGAGATGTCCTCTGAAGTTTACTAAACAGAAAAACAGAAAAAAATAATTGAAAACGTATAATCATTACTACCAAACTGACAGCATAACATCATGAGTAGCTACAGTCTATAATTATCCATACTGTAATTTGAAGAAAATGGAAGCAGTCTTTAAGAGCCAAACTTGTCTCTGTTTCAGGTCACTTCAGGGGAACTTCATAAGAAAGCTTGTTCCCAATGCCTTCAGGAAGTACCACGATCTTCAGAAGCTGTAAGAAAAACCTGAATTCCTGGTATTTAAGTAACTAGCATTTTTAGGTATATCTATCTCTTCCCATGTCTTCAGAGACCCGTGGTATCATTGCTTAAAACCAAAGCCCTTTTCAAGTAATTACTTAGCAGTTAGATAAGCAGCTAACAGCTGACTCCTCAGTATCATTTTTTCTGAGTAGTTCTAGAAGGCATTCTAGAAAAATCTCAGGTACAATAGCCAAAAAGAGGGGCCCAGTGGGATGGCTCAGTGGTCTAAAGCACCTACTTGGGGAAGCTTGGGCGGCTTCAGGGTCCACGGTTCAATCCCTGGTACCACATACTGCTCCAGCCCTGACCTCGGGATGGGCTGAGCCGGCCATAAAAATGAATGAATAAACAAAGGTTCTGAAACAAGAAAAAAATAAATAAATAAATAAATAAAACTTAAAAAAAAAAAAAAAAAAAAAAGCCAGAAAGGCTGTGGCATGTGTGCTATAAATCCTTTCTCATGGCTTCTGAACCCCAGGCCTTAGTGGCCTGTTAGGAGCTGCTCCACACAGCAGCAGGTTCGTGGCAGATGAGAAGTCAGGCTGCTTCTGCATTTGCAGGCTCTGCCCCTCGGGACTGGCCAGCCAAGCTCCACTTCTGGTCAGATCGGCCAATCAGATTAGACTCTCAGTGGTGCCGGAACCCAACTGTGAACTGCAAGTGCTAGGGACCCAGGTACCATGGAAAAAAATATCTTCCAGGAAACCAGCGCCTTTTCCCCAAAGGCTGTGGACTGCTGTTCCGGCACACTCTCCAGGACAGACACATGGACACAGGAGCTTGTCACTCTCCAGTGTTCTGGTGGGGGCACCTTCGGTGCCTGCTTTAGAGAAAGACTCAATGATTTTTTACCAGATTCACCCTCTAGATCAGCTGGTGAAGACTTTCCTTCTGCATGTTTATAGATTTAAGTCTCTGCCTAAAAAAGGAAGTTATTGTGGTTTGTAACCTCTGAGCAGCTTTTTAGGGGACTACACTCATTTTTCCACCTGCCTACTAGGATCAGGAGGTGTTGCAATGGCAAATAGAAGCACCGAAAGCACACCCTGGGGCTGGCCAAATAGCTCGGTGGATTAAAGCACCCGCAAGCAGGTACAGGGGCCCAGGGTTCAATCCCCAGGCCTGCTGTGCCACCCCTCACCCCCAGGCTGCACTGAGAATGCAATTGAGACTGGGCATGGTGTTGTGCACCTGTGAGCCCAGCTCTTGGGAGGCTGTAAACAGGTGGATCATTACAAGTCTGATCTAGTAGTGAGACCCTGAACACCCTGTAGATCCTTCCCTTAAAAAAATATCAAAAGCAAACCATACCCAGGATTCGGAGGCACATTTATTTTCTATCAATGGGGACTGCTCAGGATCATTCCCAGAACAGCAGGCCCTGATCTTTGGTGATCTAGAGCTTATATGGGATGAGCAGCCAGGGTGTACAGAGGCAGAAAGGCTTGTCAACCAGGAGTTGGTTTATACAGCACATGTCACAGTGACTAGCTGTGCATCACAGTGACCACCCATTTCTAAGAGACAGGAGCAACCAGAAATGGAACAGAAACCACTACCAGAGCAACTAAGAAACTGACATATACTAGCTGGGTGGGGGAAGGGGATTTTCTGTTACAGAGGTGACATGCTTAGGGTCTGTGGGGGCACCTGAAATTCACAGATCCCCAAAGGCTATTTATCTGTGGCCTAGGTCAACTTGTGGCCTAATCACCTTGTTGTAGACTTAATTATTGGGTTTAGAGGCCCTAGACAAGAACCAGACTATCTAGGAAATACATCACAATTCCTTGTTTTAGTTTTTATATGTATTAGTTTTAGTTTGGATTTAACACTAGAGAAACTCCATAATTAATATAATTTTATTTTGGGGGGGAACCAGAAATGGAACTCAAGACCTTGCACTTGCCGGTCAGGCACCTGTGTGCCTGAGCTATCTCCCCAGCCCCTAAATGTGCATATTTTTAAACTAGCACATGGAGAGTGAGCATGAAATGTGCTAAAATCCACATAATCTGTAGAAATATATATTTTGGATTTGAAAATTAGAAGTGTCACAAAAATGAGTTTGCAAAAGCAGTTCTCATTGATCAGTAGAAATCTTTTTTAAATTTATCTGCTATAAAAACTTCAAGAGTATCCTTCTTTAATCTGTTTTCTTTGTCTCTTTTTTTTTTTTTTTTTTTTTTTGGAATCAAAAGAATTTTTCTAATCTGTGGCACCACCACATGTCCACATGCTTAAGTTAGACTACAAACCTAAATATCAAAACTCAAGTGTATATAACATAGTGTTTTAGCATTTTTTTTTCTTGCCAGACACTCAATGAATTATGGAACATCCAATTTGTCCCAAGAAATAAAATGATCAAAAAAGCCGAATAACAAACAATAATCTAATTGGAATCTTAACTCTAGGCAATACGGTTTCTTTCTTAGTCGACCGTTATAAAAATTAGCAAACTGTTATTCACTTTTTCTGTGTATTAATGAGAAAAATGTATTACATACTAGATGGCTGGGTCTACATATGCCATGTGACATTGTCAGGCACATAATAATTTTTATATAGTAAGGTTTTACAGTCTAATAATGCTTTTACAGTCAAAGTTAACTGTCTTTGCCTGCTGAGTAGCACAGAATATCTTTTCACCAAAATTTTGAATTAACTCACCACTCATTCACACAGATTGCTCCCTTGTAGCTGCTATGATTCATAACAAGATATATATACATATATATATATATATATATATTCAGGACACTCTGAGCAGCAAAGATGACATGAGTTTTGAACAAAAGGACAGCTTGACGCCCTTCACGCAGGACACATACATATTGCAATGTGAAGCTCTGCATGTAGCTCAATACATTATATTCCATACATTTCCCCTTTGACCTCCAGTTAAGGTAAGGTCAAGATCACCTCCAGTTACCCCATGAGAACGCTGTGGTGTCTTGACATTCAACTCTGTATTTTCCCAGTCTTGACTTTTTACATTTGAGTTTCTCTCTCTTGTCGTAAGGAACATTCTTTAGCAATAGCCTCAAACGCTGTGTGGGAAGGCTTCAGATGTCATGTGACTAAATTTTAAGTTCATTTTCTTGGAAGATTTGGGGCGAACATGGTATAGGATTGGTGACATTGAAAATGTCATACTTAGCCGGGCATGGTGGCGCATGCCTGTAATCCCAGCACTCGGGAGGCTGAGGCAGGAGGATCGGTGCGAGTTCGAGACCAGCCTGGGCTACAAAAGTGAGCTCACGGCCAGCCTGAGCTGCATAGTGAGACCCTGTCTCAAAAAGACAAAAAAAAAATGTCATACTTATAATTATTGACATGTACATGTAATTTTCCTGGCACCATGCCAACTAATTACAATTTTGAATAAGGGTAACTAGAAATGTTTAAAGGTGTTGTTTCTAGGCTTGTCTGATTAGCAAGTGTTTTACTATGCATTAAGCTTTTGTTCTTAGAAAACTCAAACAGCACACTTTTATGTGGTACTGGGGATGGAACTCAAGACCTTGTGCTTGCCAGACAGTTGGTTATGCTACTGAGCTATCTCCCTGGGCCCCTGCATTTTTACTATTATTTATGCACAAGATAACTGGAATTTCTAAATAAAATCTAGCCTAAACATAAAAGAAATTAATGATAAAGTGAATGGCATGATATATAACTTCATTAAATGGTTTCACTAGGTTTGTCTTTTTCCAATTTTGGTAAAATACACACAACATAAAATGCACCTACCCAGCCATCTTGGGTTGTCCATGGCAAGGTGCCAGGAACGTCCACGCGGTTGAATGGCATGGCCGCCTCTGTCCACAGAGCTCTTTCATCTGCCGAACCCAGCCCAAAACAGCTTCATTGTTTGCCTTTTGTGTGATGATTCCCACAGGTACCTGCAAAACAACAAAATTCGATCTGTGTCCACCTTTGCTTTCAGAGGATTGCACAGCCTTAATAAGCTGTAAGTACCAGTGACGCTGCAGGTGCCTTACCTCCAGGATGCTCTGCCAGTCTGACCCTTTGAGTCCAGCCAGCCCTCAGTGCAGGGAGAGGTTGCCACAGTGGTGCAGCGACGGGGTGATGCGGGGCTCAGAGACAGGTGGCCTTCCGTCTGAGTCCAGCCTGGGTCACTCCCTAGGGGAATGATCCTGGGCAACTGATTTTCCTTTTTAAGCTTTGGCTCCCTCCGTTGCAAGATGCCAATTATAAGAGTCTTTCCCTGAGCGTTGGGGTGGGGCCCCGAGAGAAGCCCTGGCACGCTCTCCAGGTGCTGAGCCCTGCATGCAGCAAGCTCAGTGGGTGTCTGCAGGGCCGGAGGCTGAGCCTTAGTGAAGTAAGGAAGCCTGGTGGTGGATTTACAAAGGGAAGGAAGAAACGCCAAGACACCCCCCAGGATTCCGTACTTCTCTCTGTTCATTTCTGGGCTTTGGGGCTGGGAGCGACCCTAGGCGCTCACGCGTGCCAAGCGCGTGTCCCACCCCTGAGCTGTGCTGCCAACCTCCACGGAGTCCTTTTACACTATGACTCATGTTTTTATAAATACATAAAGCCCTGTGAAAGCAAAGGCTTTCCATTGCAGTAACACATGTCTAGTGTAAAACTCACCATCACCACCACTGCAAGAGGAGAGTCCAGTAGGGTGACGCGGACTGACAGCGCTTTGCGACCCTCGCTGTCCTCTTCCTCCAGAACTGTCTCACCTTCCTGAGCAGAAGCTCCACACCTGCTAACCAAGAACTCACCACGTCCCTTCCCTCTGGCCCCCGGAGCCCACCATCCCGTTCCGTTCTGTCAGTGGAACTATCTGAGTGGTTCGTGTAAATGGAATCGTGGACGGTTTGGGCCTTCGTGTCCGGCTCTTTTCTCCAGGCACAATGTCATCGGTATTTGTCCCTACGTGGGCATGTGGGAACCTCCCCTGTGTAAGGATAATATTCCACAGACAGAGCGCCCTGGGTCAGTCTTGCCCTCCGCACCGGGCAGGTACGAGCAGCGCTGCTGCGTACACGGGCGCACCCGCATTTGTTTGAGTTCTTGCCTTCAGTTCCTTCAGGTAAAGGCCCACAAAGGCAGCTGCCACAACAAGCGGCAGTTCTGCACGTGGCTAGGAGGTGGTATCACATCGTGCTTAAGAGCAAAATTCTAAAAACCAGACCCTGTCACACTTCCGTTCTGTTGAGTTCTACCAAATCATCTCCTAGAAGTGCCTAGGAGGAATCGTAACCAAAAGTTACATAAATAATTAGCTTCCTGCCTTGCCACTTCTGTCCCTTTGCTTATTACTCTTACCCCATTGGCTGTTCCAATCCCCTCCCCCAAAAAGCCTCACTCCAGCAGGCGCGCAGTTTCTACGTCATAACCTAGCTCCTCTGTCTAAAGTAGCTCCTGCGCACTCTGCTCTGCATGTTTGTGCAATGCCAGCGCTGTATCCAAGAGAGAGTGAGTGAAATTGTCTCTTCTGCTTCGGAATTCCAGAGAGGGGCTCTGCAGCCCCATGCGCCTGGAAAGACACACACACGGGGCTCTGCATTGCCAGAGCAAACATCATTAAACACTTCCTGCTGCTCCCTGTATGGTTTGCACGCTGCCCCTTCTCTGCTCCAGATTCAGAGTCCAGCGAAGACCATGCAGTTTCAGAATTTCCCGTCCACGCCCCTTCGGCCCTCCTGACAAAAGGAGCCGGCAGGGAGCATGGCTTGGCCCAAAGCTACTCACCTCAAGGACAAAAAAGAAACGGGAAGACTCTGGGGTCCCACAGTCTCTCTCCAGGGCATTCCTCAGTGATAACTGAAGGACCTCCTGGCCACCCCATTTGGGAAGATCTACAGTGCCTCTCAGCTGTGCCCCTGGAGTCAGAGCCTGTGCCCTAGGGCCCATTCTCCCAAACCAATGCAGTCATAGAGTAGCAACACAAAACAACTGGAGAAATAAATGAGCAAATCAGAGAAGATGTAGGGTGATTAACAGCATCGTCAACTGAAGAGAAAGGCCTCACTAGAGGTGCCGCAGCCTGGACATGCCCTTGCAGGCAGGAGCTCTGCAGCCCAGGCCAAGTCAGGGGCGTGGTGAGGACGGCACATGAGAAAGCTTGGCGTCGATGATCTTTTTTACGTCTCTGTTGTAAACATCCAAAAGGTAAAAATTTACAGTCACTACTTCTGCTTTTCTAGGTATCTCAGTCATAACAGAATAACCTTCCTGAAGCCGGGCGTTTTTGAAGAACTCCGCAGACTTGAATGGCTGTATGTACAATTTATGTGCCATTTTATATTGGCACATATTTATATTTATATTTTATATTTATATTTTATATTTATATTTATATTTTATATTTATATTTATATTTTCACTCTAAAATATATATATATAAGTGAATCCATTCTTTTTCTTCTGGCTGGCAGGGTAATTGAAGATAATCATCTCAGTCGAATTTCCCCACTAACGTTTTATGGCCTGAATTCTCTTATTCTCTTGTAAGTATTAAATTAAAATGAATGTTTCAGTGGAAAGAAAAGGCATGAATAGAAATGAATGCTTTAAGCATGAGCACATCAGATTTGGAACTAACAGAACTCCTCAAGGAATTTTGAGCTGAAAACCATCTTTTTATCATCTTCTCTAAGGCTATTCTCAATTCTAACATTTTTATGAGATTTTCTGCCTTCCAGAAACTTAGCCCCCCAAAAGTGAGTGTTATTTCATTCTGCATTTTATTGTAAGGCCCTTCAGGACACATCACCGTCACGTGCTATAGGTAAAGGAAGCTGTTATTATGATTGATGACGAAAGCAGTCGCATCACGTCATCCACTTTTCCCAGCCCACCACTGATGGGCGTGGTTACCAGCATGGCTGCTTCATCGACCTGCCAAATGCCCTTGCAGACTTGGTCCCACCAAGCCCCTACGTGCAGGAGGACACGCAGAGAGACATTTGCGAGGAGAAGACTTCGCACTAAGTAGTTCAGTTTGGCTTCCAAAGAAGACTGATAATAGTGTATCTCAAAAAAGAAATGGTGTATTTCACGTAGGATGAGACAAGAACCAGGAGAGCGTGACCACTGGTCTTTCTGCTCCTTCTCAGGGCGCTGATGAACAACGTGCTCACCCATCTGCCCGCTAAACCGCTCTGTCAGCACATACCCAGGCTACACTGGCTGTAAGTTACCGTGTCTACATATTTTTAAGAAGTCAGATAAATGTTCTGGTTTTGCCAATTCATTTCAAATATGAGGGCTTTCAATATGATAGTTTATTAGTTTTGTATCTTTTTTTTTTTTTCATCGCTGTAGGGTGAGCCCAAAGCTTTCTTGCTGAGCTACGTCACTAGGCTTTTCTGTTTGTTTTGTTTGGAGGGAGGGTCTCGCCAGTTCACAGGGTTATTCAGGCTGGGCTCTGCCTTTCCCCTGTCTTGGTATCCCAGAGTGCTAGGGTGACTGCTGTGTGCCGTGCTCGGCTTTCTCTTACATTTCCTAGAGTTAGTTTGCTGTATTTCCAGGTGAGATTAAATTCTCCAAACTCCCACAAAAATGAAATATTTCAAAACACACTTTGGAATCAGGAAGAAGGAAAAGAGAAGAGAAGCCGGCAGATCTGTCAGAGGTTCCTCCTTTGCCCTTGCGAGTTAAATTGGGGCAGAAAGACTAAGCCATTTTAGCTTCATTCCTAGCTTCTGAATAATGAAAATGTGATAATCCTCTGAAGGGTGTCCACAAAAGAATATATTTCCTGGGTTTTGCTTGTTTGTTTGTTACAAAGAAGATTTTCTTGCCATAAAAAGTACCATTCTATTAGTCAGAATCCATTTATCTAGTAGATTTCAACTTTAGAACAGAGGTAAAAAGAAAAGAAACAGTAATTAAATTATTAAAAGTTTCGGTCAACAAACCACATATGAATATCACATGAAAACTCTCCCTGCCCCTAATTTTGTCCAAAGTTGTCAAGGGTTTGTGATCTTCTTTCTACATTTGCAGCGCATTAGAGCTGCCAGGGCTACAACTCACTGGCCTAGGTGTGTGCCTGCTAGCATAAGGTCTCCAGTTTGATCCCAGGTACCATGACAGATGATAGATAGACAGACAGACAGACAGACAGACAGACAGACAGGGCTCCAGATTAAAGAGAGGAGAAGTATCCACAACATGACCTAGGACAGTCAGAAACAACACTACAGCGTGATGATAGAGTCGAAGTGCAAAATGCCACAAAAAACCAAACTAAAGACTCACAACATATTAATTTGGAATTCTTCAGGGAAAAACACACATCTGAAGCCAAAATATCCAGGAGCACCATAGTCTGACAGTTTCATACTGCGTTAAACACTAATGACAAGCTAAAGCCATAAGTAATGTAGCAAATTAATTCAATATCTTTTATGGTAATTGAATTTTGGCTTAAAGGGTGATTTTAATAGTTATTACATGCTAATTAGTACCAACTTACCCATGAAGCACAAGTGACCAAGATTTACATAAACATAATAAATTGCCAATTAAAAACATATGCACTAGTCCAAGAGCAGTTGCTCAAGGTATTATGCAGTGCAGTAATGAATCCTTTATGTTTTGGAGGTTTGAGGGGCTTTTTTTTTTTTTTTTTACTGAGTATAGAGCCCTAGGCCTTCCCACCGAGCTACATCTCAGCCTTCATTTCTTATTTGGAAACAGTCTCATTTAGTTGCTGAATTGCTCAGGCAAGGCTCAAACTTGTGACTCTCCTGTCTCAGCTTCCCATGGCTTTCCTTTACATTTCTATGTATTTAGCACTGGCTATACAGGGTCTTCAAGGCCTCACTACACAGACTGGACTTGCAGTGATCCTCCTGTTTCCAGTCTCCTAAGTGCTGAATTGTAGGTGTGCGCCATCAGGCCCAGTCTCAATCACCATGTCAGTCCCTCCCAGGGGCGGGGCTATATAGCACACATTATATAAAAATAATTAATATTTATTATCAGATGGACTTTTTAAAATATGCTGTTATTATCTGTAAATTTTAGCTATCAAAAATCATATGACTTCACATATACTCTTGATATATTCCCTTGTAATGCTAGTAGTACCATTTTGCTTTATAAATACTTGTATATTTTTAAACTAATAGCATTTGATTTTAAATTGCATTTACTTACTTTCATTTAGCAAACTACAAACTAGAAAATCTAACAGATTCATTAACCCAAAAAGATTTGTAACTCTAATCTGAAGGAAAATATACATACATAACAAGCCAAAGTAGCTTAAGAGATTGCAAGATATATAACAAGCAATAGATTAAAATCTGCAACACAGTTCTTTCAAACCAATAAAGATTATAAAAACCACAATAGAAATTGCAACATTTAAAAATAAAAACATGTAAGTAATAAATATGTAGCTGGACATAGGACAGTAGACAAAGGTGAATTAAAAGTCAACAAAGAAAACTTTCATTTTGAGCTGAATCTAAGCAAGTTTATGGATTGGCTACAGAAAACAGGGACAAATGATAGTCAGTAAGAATAAATGACAGAACAAGGTACTAAAAGATACAGAAAAAAGATGGAAAATAAAAACTACAAGGAGAGAGAGAGAGAGAGAAACAGAGAGAGAAACAGAGAGACAGAGAAATGAATAAGCCAGCACGACTGGAATGAACATGGTAAAAATCCAAGAATATGAGCTACAAAGACGAATACATGGAAACGTTATATCTCCACCCTAACAATATCGTGCTTAGAATATAGAAAGCAAAGGCTGGGGAGATAGCCTCATGGCCTGTGTGCCTCCCTAACAAGCTGGAGGATCCAGGTGTGACCCTGGGGAGATAGCCTCACGGCCTGTGTGCCTGCCTAACAAGCTGGAGGATCCAGGTTTGATCCTGCAGAGATAGCCTCATGGCCTAAGTGCCTGTCTAACAAGTTGGAGGATCCAGGTGTGATCCCCAGGGAGATAGCCTCATGGCCTGTGTTCCTGCCTAACAAGCTGGAGGATCCAGGTGTGATCCCCGGGGAGATAGCCTCATGGCCTTTGTGCCTGCCTAACAAGCTGGAGAATCCAGGTGTGATCCTGGGGAGATAGCCTCATGGCCTGTGTGCCTGCCTAACAAGCTGGAGGATCCAGGTGTGATCCTGGGGAGATAGCCTCACAGCCTGTGTGCCTGCCTAACAAGCTGGAGGATCCAGGTGTGATCCTGGGGAGATAGCCTCATGGCCTAAGTGCCCACCTAACAAGCTGGAGGATCCAGGTTTGATACCCGGGGAGATAGCCTCATGGCCTAAGTGCCTGTCTAACAAGCTAGAGGATCCAGGTTTGATCCTGCAGAGATAGCCTCATGGCCTAAGTGCCTGTCTAACAAGTTGGAGGATCCAGGTGTGATCCCCAGGGAGATAGCCTCATGGCCTGTGTTCCTGCCTAACAAGCTGGAGGATCCAGGTGTGATCCCCGAGGAGATAGCCTCATGGCCTTTGTGCCTGCCTAACAAGCTGGAGGATCCAGGTGTGATCCTGGGGAGATAGCCTCATGGCCTGTGTGCCTGCCTAACAAGCTGGAGGACCCAGGTGTGATCCTGGGGAGATAGCCTCACGGCCTGTGTGCCTGCCTAACAAGCTGGAGGATCCAGGTGTGATCCTGGGGAGATAGCCTCACAGCCTAAGTGCCTGTCTAACAAGCTGGAGGATCCAGGTGTAATCCCCGGGGAGATAGCCTCATGGCCTGTGTGCCTGCCTAACAAGCTCGAGGGATCCAGGTGTGATCCTGGGGAGATAGCCTCACGGCCTGTGTGCCTGCCTAACAAGCT
>PVJA010031089.1:0-25202 GCA_004027025.1 Myocastor coypus | reverse complement strand
CGCCGGGGCTTACCCGCGGCGGGTGCGCAGGCTCAGCTCCCAGCGGTGGGGTTTGGGCTGGGCTGGAACTGGAAGCTAGTCGCGGGACCCCAGAGGCAGGGCAGAGGGTCGCAGGGGCTTACCCGCGGCTGGTGCGCAGGCTCAGCTCCCAGCGGTGGGGTTTGGGCTCTTGACTGCTTATTTTTAATGAACTTAGTACAGGGTCTTTAGGGTCTCACTACACAGATTGGACTCCTACTGATCCTCCTGTTTTCAACCTCCCAAGCACTGGAATTAACAGGCATGTTCCACCATGCCTAGTCTCATTCACCATGTCAGTGTGCCCTGAGGGGTCAAGCTGGCATGGCACACCAGGGTTCGAACCCCAGTCCCTGTGTCTTCCTAAAAATGTGCTTTAATCTCCTGAGATGTCTGGCTGGCTCTTAAATGTTATCCTGTATAGATGTTTTTATTCTTTGTGATGACAGGAAATGATTTAGGACACAGTTCTGGAAGAAGATGTAGCTCCATAAACCTGGCTCGGAGCCAGTGGGAAATGGTCTCATCTTACCTCATGAAATTTTATTGACAGGTACTATATTCCCAGCACCCAATTCTGGACAATATAAGGGCTGCTAAGTGCAGGAGGAGATCTTGTTTGGAGAGGAGGTCAAGGTGGTAAGCTCAGGCCTGCTTTGCTAACAGAGACAGGTAGAGAGCTCAGTAGCAGGCATGCAGATGTGTGTCTCATTGGTACACAGAAGTCTCCAGGGAGAACCTAAGCAACCAGTACTTTCTTTCGATGGAACACATGAAAAACAATGTGCAGTGCCTCTGTGTTCCCTTGGTACTGTTGAACCAGGTCCTGACGGGTACCAGTGTTCCAGTTTCTTCTAGGTTATGAACAAAGAAAATCAGATGAATCATTCCAACACAACAGAGAACACAAGGCATGTTTTACAGAGTGACAGTAAGTGCACAGAGGCAACGACTCCCACAGGAAGATGAAATGGTCCAAGCTCTGGGGTATGGGCGGAAAAGATCCAATTGCTAGTCAAGAGTTCAAGTCCAGGTCTCACCAACAGGCCACCAGGCATGTCGGGCAGCTCATGCCAAGTCATCTCTTCTATGTTAACTGCACACATCCTTACCCATAATCAAGCTGTTGTAACTGTACCTGTTATCTAACTGTATCTGTTATCTAACTGTACAGACACATAAGCTTAAATATCTCACGGTTCCCTTATACAAAGAGTTCAATATACGCAGGAAAAAATAAGAAAGATGTTAAAATCAAAAGAAAGAGAACACAAGATATTAGAGTCTAGTGTGGGGTTACGTCTAAAAATGTGCCTTAGCGTAGTACAGTAATCTTACATGTGTTATATTTTTTGGCCTATTATTTTCACCATCAATCTGAACTCATGAGGATGGACTTTAGAAGTACTCATAGGATAAACACATGAGTCTGCTGGTGGTGAAATAAAAGGGGTGCAGGAGAGAAGAAGGGAACCGAAAAGTGATATGTACACGTAACAATTCCTCCTAGTAAAAGTAATCATTATGTACTTCAAACATAACAAAAAATACATTTATAAGATACATAATAAAAGTAAAAAATTTTTAAAGTTATATCCATGAGATACAACCTATATGAATATGAATGGAGAATGAGTATACCCATGGCCAAATGTTATTTCTGACATGAGATTCATCAGTGTTTCGACCTGAGTTGGAGATTTCGTCGAGAACTGTTCTACGAGTTATTCCTTAGACTACAGCTTTTGTTTGAGAGTTGGAGAGATGGATGCCAGCTCAGGACAAGGCCCTGAAAGACTGATAGGAGAATAGTCCCAACCCCTTGAACGATGCAACGCATGCTTTGCCTGTGTTAGCTACTGTTCTGCAGTGCTTTGTACAAAATCTAAGAATGAAGAGTTGTTTTTCCCACTATGGTGGTAAGTACGTTGGGAAAGATGTGTTGGTGCTAAGCTCTTTCTTTCTTTCTTTTTTTTTTTTTTTTTGTTTTTTTGAGACAGGGTCTGGCTATGCAGTTGAGGCTGGTCCTGAGCTCACTTTTGTAGCCCAGGCTGGTCTCGAACTCACACCGATCCTCCTGCCTCAGCCTCCCAAGTGCTGGAATTACAGGCATGCGCCACCATGCCCGGCTGGTGCTAAGCTCTTTCTACTTCATCCTTGAACTTAAATTTCACATAAGTACATGGTAGAAGTACATGGCAGAGGGCAGTGATTCACATCGTAGTTGCCAGGAAATGGCAGGTAGGGAAGAGCCAGGAGCACGAACATAGCACAGCCAGGTACAGTCCCACCCACCCACTTGCCTCTTCTGACCATGCTCTTCCTCTGACAATCACAGTTAGTTTTCATCTCATCAGCTGGATAATACACTGATAAAAATAGCTCATCAGGGCCTGGGAGGATAGCTCTGTGGCACAAATGCCTCCTTGGCAAGTGCAAGGTCATGAGTTTAAACCACAGTCCTGAAAAAGAAGAAAGAAAGAAAGAAAGAAAATATCTCAGCAATGGACCACACATCTTCCAAACACGCATTTAGCATTTAGCACACATTTTATAGATTTTTTTTCTTGTTTCAGAACTTTTGTTTGTTTGTTTGTTTATTTTTATGGCCGGCTCAGCCTGCCCTGAGGGCAGGGCTGGTGCAGCATGTGGTGCCGGGTATCGAACCATGGTCCCTGCAGCTGCCTAAGCTTTTCTAAGCAGGTGCTTTAGACCACTGAGCCATCCTGCCAGGCCCTTAGCACACATTTTATATCTAAATCATGAAGATAATATTATGGAATTAGAAAGTAAAATAATATTTATTGGAGTTTGGTGTAGTGGTGCACACATGTAATGCAAACACTTGGCAGGCTGAGGCAGGAGGATCAACGTGAGTTCAAGACCAGCCTGGGATACAAAAGTGAGCTCAAGGCTCACCTGAACTACATAGTGAGACCCTGTCTCAAAAAGACAAAAAAAAAATGAATGAATGAATGAATGAATAATGTTTATTTTTCTTTCACAGAAACATTGCTCTAAAGTGTAGACATACACATCTAACATTAACTACACAATATTATCACAAAGAAAAATGACCAAAAGCAGTGGAGCTATAGGGTAAAGTAGGCCTTTGTTACTGAGTGACGCCTATTGTAAACACAAATGTGTGAGTGCATTGCAATCTTGATGCGTGCTGTACTTGAGAGCTGAGCAGGGTTTCCTAAAGGCAGCACAGTGGGGGTGAGTAGCATGCCCCTGAGACAAGGAACTGTTGCTGACAATCTCAACAAAAGAAAAAAGAAAAGTAGTGATCCTATATTCATAAACTATGTGAGCTATCATTTAAATTTTTACCTCAAAATGCCTTTAGATAACTAGAGTAGACAATTTTGGACTTTTTTTGGGGTCCATAAATTTTATCACCAGATAAATTTGATGATTTATCATTGGTAAAGGTGATGAAGGAGAATTTATGAGATATTAGTTTGTTTTGATTTTCAGGTAAGCAGGTGCCACTTGCACAAGAGCTCCAAACTTCTGTGAAAACCAGTGCTAGACTTCACTACATTATCAGAGATCTTAGGGCTGGCCACCATAGATATGTGTACAACATTGACACCGGATATAATTTTGCCCAATGCACCTTGTGTTGGCTATATTTTCAGTGACAAAAGTTGGACAGTATGTGCACACGAGTGGCAGGACAAATTTCATGTCAACTGTCTTAGCGTTATCATTTTGTTTAACAACAACAAACTCTTTGGCATAATACAGTAGATACCAGTATTGGTTTTGCTATAAGTGAACACATAAAACTTGCATTGCTTAATCTGGGGTGGGAGATAGGTAGGATATTAACTTCTTAACTTTGGGCTGCTGAGATAGCTCAGCAGTCTAAACTGTCTGCATAGGTAAGCTTAGGCAGGGACAGAGGACCACAGTTCAATCCTTGGCACCACATGCCATGCCAGTACTACCCTCAGGGTGCACTGAGCTAGATAAGAGAGAAAAAAATCTTAATCCTTAAAATTCTGAGAGATTGAAACAAGGATAATAGTGCTTTGGAGAAGAATACTTGAGAATTTCAAAGTGGATAAGCAGACATTTTGGGTGAAAGGTTCATAATCACAAAAAAATTTGTGCAGTGATCTAAGATTAAGAAATTTTGATAGGATAGGGGAGTTAACTCAGCAGTCTGAGCGTCTGCCTGGCAAGCTCAAGGACTTGGGTTTGATCCCTGGTAGCACGTGCCATGCTAGCCCTACGAGGTGAGCTGGCCACCGAAACTGGGTGCCTGGTGTGTGCCTGTAATTCCAGCCTCATGGAGGCCGAGACAGGAGGATGATTATGAGTTCAAACTATGGAACAAGACCCTGTACAAAAAAAGAGAGAGAGAGAGTTTATGGTAGAGAACACTGGTTTCAAATATATGTTCCATGCTATTTTTACTATCAAGTTAGTCAGCTTGTAAATGCTTCATTAAATGCTCTTAGCATGTGTACTATCTAATGCCCAGGCATGATGCAAAAAGTACCAAGTACATGGTCCCTGCCAGGATCACAAAACCAGGAGTCACACCACCATTACAAGAATTTGGTTAATAGCTCAGCAGACAGGGACTAGGGTTCGATCCCTGATGGGCAGTGCTAGCCCTACCCTGGGGCATGCTGAGGTAAATGAGACGTAGCATGGTTGCATTCGCCTGTAATCCCAGCACTTGAAAATAGTAGGATCACTATAAATCTAATCTCTGTACTGAGATCCTGTAAACCTATACTAAATACAGTTTTTTAAAAAGACAAAAAACAAAGTGGTTAATTATGCTGCTGTGGATATGATATGTGTGCTGCTCTTGACGTTATCTAAGCGAGGGTAGCTCATCTCAATGTGATTTTAGATACAGCATCTATGCAAGAAATAGGGATTTTTGTAATCATGGTTCTGTTGAGTGGTGTTAGAATTATGGGAAGTGAAACAGAAGATCTACATGTCAAACTCAAAGAAATCCAAAGATAAGACAAAAAGAGGTAGGAAGAGAAATCAGCAACACTGTGTGTAAAGTTAAAGTAAAGAGAAAGACACAGAGGGTTGTTATGGTTTATGTCTAGCTGTCCCCCCAAAGCCTCATGCAATCATGGGGTGGGGACTTCTATAGACTGATACTTGACTAAGGAGTCACTGGGATTATACGTTTTAGTACTGATAAGATTATGAGTCTGAATATTGCTGGGAATTATAGGTGTGGCCTGAGGTGGGTAGGCTAAGGCAGAGAGCCTGGTGTAATAAAGGAGAGACAGACAGGCTCGCGCTGTTGCTCTCTGCTCCCCCGGTTGTTCCGTTGCCTCTATCACCATTGTTGCTGCTACGCCGCCATGAACTGCTGCTCTCTGCCATGTGCCACTCAGCCTTGGAGCCAGCCAAATATGGACTGAAACCTCCAGGAACTGTGAGCTAAATAAACCTTTCCTTCCTTCACTTTGGGTGTCAGGTATTTGTCCCAGCAACGAGAAAATAAGGAACTAAGACAAGGGTCAAATATATAGGAACAGAGAAACGAATCAAGAATCATAGCAATACAAAATGGAAGTTCTTTACATAGAATCTTACCTCTTATTTTGGTCTCCTAAAAGTGTACTAATTACTAATGTCTTATTGATTACTATTTATCATACTCTCTTTTAAAATGTACAAGCCAGGTGTGGTGGGGCATGCCTGTAATCCCTGCAGTCGGGAGGCTGAGGTAGGAGGGCTGGTGTGAGTTCGAGACCAGCCTGGGCTACAAAAGTGAGCTCAAGGCCAGCCTGAACTGCATAGCGAGACCCTGTCTCAAAAAGACAAAAAAAAAAAAAAAAAAAGTAAAAAACGTAAAAAAAAGTTAAAAAACCCCGAAAAACATTAAAGATTATTGAAAGCAAGTGTTATTATTCAATGTTCTGTTCAGTCTTATGTAACTATATATGTTTCTCTGAGCAACAGTTCAGATGATAGAAATACACAATATAATAACCGTTGTTAAATTGCTACTCCTGCCTGATTTTAAAATCTATAATATATGTATTGCTGTACATTACCCTGCTTCTGACTTTGCATATACTATTTTTTTCTTTTTGTTTATGCTCTTCAAAATAAAATAAAATAAAATAAAAAATAAGTGAGTAGAATTAATGATCAGTATATTATACCACATTCCAGTCCACATTTTAAGAGTGCCAGAGGACCGCTGCATTTTAAGTGGAAAACTTAGCCTCCCTAATAACAACTGTAAAGCAGGTAATTAATTCTTAACATATCAGGTAGCAGAAGCTTCCCAACAGGTAGATATTTCTCAAAATGAATAATAGTAGAATAGTTCATCTTCACTGAAAGTCAGCGTTATTCCAAGAATCATTATCTTGGAAAAGTTTTCTTGAATTCTTGCTGTTTTCCTCCTTATAATAAATAAACATCATGCCTTGCAAGATTTTTCTAGTATGAGAAATGGCCAGATTCATAGGGGGAATAAAGGGTCTTCTGCTAAGTGGAGGGAATATTCTAACAAAACTCTGAGAGCAGTTTCTTGCTGGACTTGAGAAAAACTTACCCAGAAAGCACGGGAGGTGGATTGATCTCTGGCTGCCAACTTGTTACAGCTGAGCCAAGGGCAGGAGCCCCCCCCCCACCCCCCGAGGATCACTACCAGCAGAACAAGGGGCAGAACTGGAGCAGAAGAGGCTAAGGCGTTGGAGTCCTTGGCTTTCCTGGGGCTGCTGTTGGTTTTCTTAGAGAACTGTACCGTGCTGGCTTTCCTGATAAACTCATATCTCACAATCAAAAGGACCCTTGAACCTTGGTGACACTAGGGATGGCTATGGTTCACTTTGGGAACCTCTCGTTCTCACTTGAGCAGTGTCCCAGACAATCTTGTCACGTTGGCTTTCCTGCTGCAAACCTGGCTGTGCTAAACACCAGAGGAGCTCAGGACTTCACTTTCCCTGAGCTTGCCTGTGGTACTTTGCCTGTGGTGCTTTGAGTATTGCTTCTTATCTCCACTTCAGATGCCTTAGCCCGCTAGCGCAGATCCGGCCTCTCCACACAGCTGGCACAGACTGTCTAGCTTCTACCACTCCAGCACAGACTGTTCAAATAGGCCTGTATGAGGCATTGTTGTGGATTCTTGGCTTCCAGTCAGAATTGTGGAGGCACTTGTATGAGCTCTAGGTCTTTAGCTGGGCTCAGGCAGGTCATTTCTATGGGATCCAGGCACTCAGCTGGAGTATGAACAGATTCTTCTTTTAATTTAAAACCTCTGCAATCAGTTCATTAGTATCATCCAGGACTCAGATGTTCAGTATTCTTCCTGAAATTACATAAACAAATGCAAATGGAAAGAATCCAACTTAAAATTATATAACAAAACAGCACTCCATCACAAAAGCGTGTAAAATCACAAGAACCCTATTTTAAAACACTGGTACTTTAAGAGTGATAATCTCAAAGCCCACAAAATTGACAAATTTTTCCTTAAGCTGCTAAGCAGACAAACATGATTCCATTAAGTTATGTAAAGAAAAACTCAAATTCGTACTTAAGATGTGCAACTTTTTTTCTAAATGGGTGACTATCATTTTCTACTTTGTGGCCTAACTTTAAAATTTTTACGAGTCAAGTTTCTGGAGCAGTCCATATTTACATAGATGGGTAATGACATATAAAGCCAGCGTGTTCTCTCCCTCCACTGTGAATGCTAACCAAAAATTGGAGTCTTGTATTTTAAGCTCAGCTTTTGGGGATACATTCTTACACCTCCTTTTATGTGGGAACTGCACTCCCATTACATGGTAATGGGAGTTAGGACTCCTTATGTAAAGAGCAGAATGTATTTTTTCTACCAGTCCTTCAAGGACAGACTTTCAGATTGCTTGATTCTAATAACCTCATGCTATCTATCAACAGAATTACTCTATAAAGAGCTGTGTGAAACTTGTCAATAACTGAGATTTTAGAGTTTTATGATGAAAACGTTCTCAATTTGGCCTTTATTACCCCCATCGTGATATGCAGGGTGTGTACACAGAAGTTTGGCATCAACTATATGAAAAGATAAACACTAATAATTCATGTGAGCCAAAATGGCCAAAAGCAAAAGACTAGCTTCCTTTCAAGAACTTTCAGACGTATAAAAAGGACAACAATACTAATAAAAAAAAAATTGTATTTACTTAACATTCACAATGTCAACAAAACATTTGAAACTTTTTGCAATTACAGAGTGGTATTCAGTTAACAGAACAACAATTATTTCGTATAAGCTGCATCAGAGACAGCTGAAGATGAAAAACTACCGTCCCCATATATAACTAATTTGTGCTGTGCACCAACAAGAACCTGCTTTAAATTTCCACGCCAATTTACAACCCCCATACTGTACCAGGCAACGTTAGTGGCTATTGAAAATACCACCAGGACAGGGCTATCTAAAGACACATTCGGTAGTGTTAACTATACAAAAAAAAAAAAGACACTGTACAGTTTAAAAACAAATCTTACACAGCCTTACATTTCAATTTTTTTTTCTTCAAAAGGAGTGAGTTGTGTACAGGGGAGTTAAATGCTTTATAGACAAGAAATAAAAAACTGCTCTAGAACTTGTTCATCATCATCCTCTTCTTCATCCTCCTCATCCTCCTCATCCTCCTCATCCTCTTCCTCCTCTTCCTCCTCATCTTCCTCATCCTCCTCCTCTTCCTGCTTTTGCTTGCTTTTCTCAGCCTTGACGACTCTCTTTTTTGCTGCGTCAGGTTTTCCTTTAGGCGGTAGGCAGCGAGGTCCTTTTCATCCTTGCCCTTCAGCATAGCAGCCTTCTTCTCATATGGCTGCTTGTCCTCTGCTGTAGGATTATTCCACATTTCTCCAAGTTTCTTTGCAACATCACCAATGGAGAGGCCAGGATGTTCTCTTTTGATTTTTGGGCAATACTTGGAACAGAATAATAAGAAGGCCGCAGGAGGCCTCTTGGGCGCATTGGGATCCTTGAACTTCTTTTTTGTTTCTCCTTCAGAAGGAATATCAGTTTTCATTTCTCTTTCATAACGAGCCTTGTCCGCCTTTGCCATATCTTCAAATTTCCCTTTTTCTTTAGTAGACATGGTCTTCCACCTCTCTGAACACTTCTTAGAAAACTCTGAGAAGTTAACGGAAGCATCTGGGTGCTTCTTCTTGGGCTCCTCTTGGCAAGTTTGCACAAAGAATGAGTAGGATGACATCTTGCCTCTCGGCTTCTTAGGATCTCCTTTGCCCATGTTGACGTGCTTTCCTCAGCGAGGTACAGAGTCGCCCGGTGCCCGTCCAGCTCTCACTTGCCCCGGCGCTGTCTCTATGGAGCTCAATGTACTGCAGTGGCTGTGAGAGCGGGAGCCTGAACAGATTTAATGTATGGATAGATTTCCTGAATCTGAATTTCCTGAATTTGTATATGATCCAATGTAAAATCAATCTTACAATGAAGTGTCGTATGTTGTATTATTCCTCTTAAAAAGCACCAAACTACAGCAGGAGTCTTACTTGCTATAAAGGATATTATAATCGCCATTCCTAATTCTAAAATCTTCTAAAATGCTTTGAAAGGAATAAAATAAAGTCCTCTTACAAAAAAATGCAGAAAGGAAGCCTAATCAATAATCACATCTCAGGACTGGGGAGATAGCTCCATGGCACAAGTACCTGCCTAGCAAGTGCAACGTCCTGAGTTTGAACCCCAGTCCCTCAACAAACAAACAAACAAAAAAACAAGCAAACAAAAACCACATCTCATAGTGTGGAATGAGAAGCCTGACATGGGGTGAGATGCAACGATTCCAAATTTCAGTTCTCCAAGTGCGAAACAAAGTCCATCACTAGCATACCTAGGTTTTTAAATGCATTTTCCCCCCAAGATGTGATATTGGAAAGAAAAGTGAAATTGATGTTATTGGATTTTATTTATTTATTTATCTATTTATCTATTTAGGCGAGGGTCTACAAGGTGTTCAGGGTCTCATTATTAAATTGGAGGACTCACAATGAGATCTGATTATAGCCTCCCAAGAGCTAGGATTACAGGCATGCACCACCGTGCTGTCTCGATTACCTCATAGAGCATGCTTGCAGGGTCTTTAATCTGCTGAGCTATTTGACTGGCTCTGGATTTTATTAAAATAAAAACATATTAAAAACTAGATGTGCGATGCCTTTCATTAGTTACATGGCATCTTGTAACTTGATTTATCCCTGATTTTGAGTTCATCTACTCTAGAAACAGAACATACTAGTTCACCATAAACTGATGAGATTGTTATAGTTTCTCACTTTGTGTTTCTCTCATAAATTTAAGATTAAAAATAATTTCTATCACCTTTTAAACAAACTTGATTTGTGAGTGGGAGCATGGCACAGTAGTTGCACAGCGGCCATAGAGCACGCCAAGCATCTTCAAAGGGGAGAGAGGACTGCAGAGTTCAGTCTCTGCCTTGTGACTACAGCCGACTTCCTTATTTACTCAAGGGAAGTGATGTGAAAGGCTCCTTCCTCATAGAGCTATGATATTTAAATGCACTGTTATTCGTTAAACATCAGGCCTGAGGCCGACCCAGGCACGTGTATAAGTTGGCAAGCATGGGCCTTAAACTCCAGATGTTCATGAAAATACCATGATATTAAGTTGCAGCATATTGTCTAAGAGCACTGGGAATCCCTTATATAAAAGAAGGTCACGCAGGTGTACATATTTATCTTTCTGTGTCTTCAGTGGTCATATTCTTTGCTCTTTGCCACCTTTGCACTGTACTAAAATATAAGCAAACCATTTCGCCATCTCAAATTACAGAATTTATATGGAATTTACTTATTTATCTCTTTTTACTTATCAAGATGTCCCCTTTTCATATCATAGAGCATAAGGGGAGCAGTCCTTTCCATGTAGTACATTCTACTACCCTTTCTCTACATAGCACACACCCTTAAGATTTTCTTCTTTTTTTAAATTTTATTTATTTATTTTTTTCTTGTTTCAGAACCTTTGTTTGTTTATTCACTCATTTCTATGGTTGGCTCAGCCTGCCCCGAAGGCAGGGCTGGCGCAGCATGTGGTGCTGGGGATGGAACCGTGGTCCCTGAAGCCGGCCAAGCTTTCCCAAGCAGGTGCTTTAGGCCACTGAGCCATCCCGCCGGGCCCCACCCTTAAGATTTTCTTGTCTTTATTTTTCTGCTTTCTGGAAGTAGTGCCACTACACATGGAGGAAATGTGCCCATGCTCACATCTATACTTTTCATATAGTCTCCAAACATTTCTTTCAGAACGTCTCTTCTCCAAAGTCCTGTCTTTCAATGTATATCTCACTGAGGTGTATGAAGACACTAAGGTTTGGTCTTGATTCTTATATCTTTCTTGAATAAAGATGAATGACAGAAATTAGTCTAATTTTATGAATTTGATATCATTCATTAGATATTTACTGAGATATGGGTCATTTGTTGGAAGCACACGTAATAAATATACATTGTTCATATAATTTTTTAATTTTTTTTAACTTTATTTATTTACTTATGTTATGGCTGGCTAGCCTGCCCTGGGGGTGGGGCTGGCACAGCATGTGGTGCCGGGGGTTGAACTGCAGTCCCTGTGGTTGCCTAAGCTTGCCTAAGCAGCCACTTTAGGCCACTGAGCCATCTTGCCAGCCCATGTTTATATAAATTATTAAAAGGTGCCTTTCTCTACATAGTTTTGTGTGTCTTTTATTAGATGTATTGGTATAATTTAGATATATACAATGATCATATTCATCATAAAGAGTTCGTACTTGTATATGATATAGCTCAATTACTCTTTTTTAAAAATATAAACACTAAAAGCTTGCAATTGTTTTAAAATGTTTACCCAAAAGTTCTACAACTGTTATTTGAAGGTTAGTCAAAGAACATGGTAATTTGGGGAAAATGTAGGCATTCAACAACAGAGAAAATGGGAAGAAGCAGTATGCCTATTCCTATGTTAGTTTTCTACCTTTGTTACTTAAGACGCTCGCTTCTAAAATCCCAGTCACCAATTCTTTGGTGAAGACAAGGATCAAAGATTTTCTGGTGTTTGTGTTCATAGAACTAGTTAGTCTCAGGCCACCACTCATCAGCAGCCCTATGAATGTGGGACCAAAACGTATCCTTCCTAATGTTGTAGGCAGCTGAATTAGAAATGTTATAGGCAGTCAGACAGGACCAGGCTCTCAGTGAGACAATGTCAAAGGCAAAGTGATTTTGCAACTTTAGAAGAGTGTAATAGACCCTTGCTGTGGACCAGATCCCAGGATAAGAGAGAAAAGAAATATAGCCACATACTTCCCTAGGAATGTGCATCAGAGATTGATATTCTAAATAGCTATCAATCACCTTAAAAGAGCCCAAATGTGTCGCTAACCCAACCCCCAACAGGAAAAGACCCTGCTCCATATTCATGTCCACTTGCTACATGAGTCATTTCCCCCTTTCTTATTGGATTTAATCAATTGTACCTGAGCAATGGTGCCTGTAATCTCATTGGTTGATCATAGTTTTGTCTCACCTCATGGCCACCCAAGCGAATTCCCATGCTCTTCATATTAGACCTGCCTCACCGCTCAGTTTCCCTCTATGAAAGTCCCTGGAAGGAACAGCTTCTTGGGGGCCACCCCTCGGGGACCCCTCCTGCACCTCCTTCAGACAGGAGTTTTCTTTCCCTCAATAAATATGTACTGCTAATTACCTCCATTTGTTCCTAAAATTTATTGTTTGGTTTAGAGAACATGAACTTGTCCCAGGAATTTTTTAGGTCAGGAGTTTCAGTTTTCCGTATATCATTTGGAGATCATTCACCCAAGATCAGTTTTCCCCAGATGGTCCCATAAGGTGCTGAGAGGAGGCATTCCTGCAGAGTTCAGGCCTCACTGTGAAGCACTGGGATAAACAGAGTAAGATTATTCCTGTTTTAAGCTACCCTACTGTTATGGTTTATATCTACTTGTCCCCCTAAAGCCTCATGAGTCAGGGAGCGGGGACTTCTAGAGTTTGAGACTTGATCCATGATCCCTGGGATTATGGGTTTTAGTACTGATGGGATGATGATGGGTCTAAGTACTTCTGGGATTATGGGTGTAGCCTAAGGTGGAGGCTGAGGTGGAGAGCCTGAATGTAATATAAAGAGAGACAGAGGGACAGACTCGAGCTGTTGCTCCCTGCTCCCCTGTTTGGTACGTTGCCTCTGTCGGGATTGTTGCTGTTCTCTGCTGCCCTGATTGATTGGCTGCCTCCGCCACCATTTTGTTGCTGTTGCACCGCCATGAACTGGATGCTCTCTGCCCTGTTCCACTCAGCCTTGGGCCAGCCGAATATGGACTGAAACCTCCATGAACTGTGAGCTAAATAAACCTTTCCTTCCTTCATTTTGAGTGTTGGGTATTTGTCCTAGCAATAAGTAAAAAGAAACTAAGGTGTTACTATATGCTAATTTTGCTGTAATCCAGGCCTTTAATCTTCCAAAGTACCACGTGTTGAAGGCTCCTTTGTGGTCCTACTGGGGGTGATGATCTTTTCCCTGTCATGAGGTTGCACCATGATATGTTGCTTCACCACTGCCCCAGAAGTAACAAATTGGGCTTAAAACTCCCAATTTGTGATCTAAAATCGACCTATTTTTGTTTTAAGTAGATTAGCTGAAACTCTATAACACTGCTTTGCTATAAAATACACCACAGGAATTCCAGTAAATCATTGTTTTATGAACCTTCAGATCAGTGGATCTTTCTGAAATCATATATAATAAGCATGTGCCACCCTTGGGGATGGCTCTGCTCCTAATGCGACCTAGGCTGTAATTTCCTTTTTTATGGTTTGGCAGTGATTTTCATCTTATCATACAAAGGCAAGAGGACTGTTCTTGTAGAAGGAACATTGATGCAGCTCTACTGTATGCTTCTCCTTTTAATATATTCAACTTTAATTTCCAACTTGCAAAAGTGGTAATAAGATATGCTACTCTCAGGTTACTTTGTTGTTATGCATTTATGTGGTTTTAGTCTGTTTTTTGGAGGTTGAATTTTGGGGGATGAAATCTGAGCCTAGGATAATGCGAACATGTTCTCCATCTGAATGTGCTGCCAGCATACTAACACGTTTTTAAGAGTTGGTTTGAAAGTGCATTTAATCGCCAAAAGTTTTGTACAATTCTCACATAAGAATATTGCTAAGGTTTTTTTTTTTTTTTTTTTTTTTTAATGTCTTTTTGAGATAGAACCTGGCTATGCAGCTCAGGCTGGTCTTGAGCTCACTTTGTAGCCCAGGCTGATCTTGAACTTGCAATGATCCTCCCACCTCAGCTTCCTGAGTGTTGGGATTACAGGCATGCAGCATCAAACCCAGATCATCAATATTATTGTTTAACATTTACATATGATGGTAGCAAATTTGATTTACTAAGAAGATGCTTCAGGGTCAGAGATTATGATGTAGGCAGCTGAATTAGATAGAAATATTACAGCAGTCAGACAGGGTCAGGCCCTCAAGGAGACAAGATGGAAGCTAAGGTGACTATACATCTTTGCAAGAGGCAGACACCCCTGCTGTGGGCCAGACCTCAAGACAAAAGAAAAAACACATGCAGCCGCATACTTCCCTAGCAATGTGCATCAGGGATTGACATTCTAAATAGGCATCCATCACCTTAAAAGGGCCTAAATGAGTCAGTAACCCACCCCTCAAAAGGGAGAGATCCTGTTCCATACTCATGTCCGCTCGCAGCATGACTCCCTTCCCCATTTGGAATTGGCTTTATTGTTTTATTATTTTTTATTACTTTTAATAAAAAATAACAATGTATAACAATATGGCAGTTTTAAAACGTGTTGATAGTACATTTAAATGTTTGATACAATGCATATTGTTGTTCTCTTACTAGTTATACAGAGCCCAGGGTGTAGGTGTTATAATTTTTCAAATCATTATAGGTACAACCAAATTTCTTCTCAGTGAATTAAGAGAAAGTAGTTGTATACGTAATCCAATGTTCAACAATCACAGAGGGTTATTGGTAAAACTGGCAATGTTAGAAGCTGTTCATTTAAGCCTTTTACAGATCACCATACTAATTTAGTTCTACATTTTATGCCTTGTGGTTAAATTTTTCTGCTAGGTGGATAAGCACAAGTATAAGCATGACCTGTATAGCAAAACATGTAACTTTTGTATCTCTCAAGATCAGTCTAAGTCCTCAGGATTTACTTTGGAACCATGCACAGTGCTTTGTAGAACTGTTGTCAGTGTCAGTCACCAGGAACAGTCAAGGCCATTGCTTGACCAGTTTGCTCTCTGTGAAAGCCTGACAGAATGCTTTCTCTCTAGTTGACTCTCCTTTGGCACATTATGTATCTTCGGTCCCTTTCCTCTGTAGCCCAATAATCTCCTTGAACAGAAAATTTTGGAGACCATTGATTTATAGGATGTTACAACACAGATTCTCTTATGTCCTGAGTCCTCACTGACATTGAAGGGCTAGGGACAAAATATTGGCTATCCTTATAGCCCTCCTTTCTCTCTAATTTTTGGTTTTTAAACTTATATTCTTAGCCCTCCAGAAAGAAAACAAAACAAAACAAAACAAAACTTAGTGATACTATTACTCTATAAAATAGGTATTTGAGCACAACATCACTGTTTTTCTGAGTATCAAACTTAAGTTGGGATTGGTATTTTATATCAATCATTGATATTGTAACAAATCTCCATAGAATGTGATAAAAGCAATCACACATTTTTACATATTTAGAAATCTAAGTATATATAAAATTATATCCAGTCAATCCTATGCTGTTTTCCTAGTCTCTTACTCTCATTTAATACCCTTTTATTGTTTTCTTGTAAACCAACCATTTACTTGAGAGACAGTATAGCAGTAACTAAAATTACATTAGAAGCAGCACACAGCTAAAAGACCAGAATGACAGACATTCCAAGCATATTTTTTCTGTTACACATTGCTCTCCTCAGCATCAAAAACATTTTGTCGGTTCCTAGCGTCATTATCTAATTCATCCTATGTATATAAGTGCATGGCTGTAATCAGTTTTACCTGAGCAATGGTGTTTGTAACCTCATTGGTTGACCACAGTTTTGTCCCACCTCATGCCCACCTAAGCAAGTTTCCATAGCTTCTCCACTACCTTAGACTCACGTCACTGCATGATTTTCCTCTATAAAAGACCCTGGAAAAGACAGCTTCCTGGGGACCACCCACTCGGAACTCCCCTCATGTCCCTCTCTTGGACAGAAGCTTTCTTTCCCTCAATAAATATGTTCTACTCATTACCTCCGTTTGTTCCTAAAATTCATTCTTTGGTTTTAGAGAACACGAACTTGTCCCAGATACTTTGCAGGATGGAAGATCAGTTTTCTCTATATCATTTGGAGGTTCGCTATTGGAGGTCATCCACCCAGAGCAGTATTTTTCTCCCTGCTTCATTTATACAACTTACTAAATGAAGATTCCAAAATTCCATCTGTATTTGAACTTCCATAGCCTAATATAATAAATACATGCCACAGGTGTAAATCATCTGCTAAAAATAGTTTATCCCTCTTTACGGGCTTTCACATTTTGCTGATGACTTTTAAGATAGATTTTTATTTTTATTTAGAAACAGGTGTTGGAAATGTACTTGGAAATAAGTTGAACAATGCTTATTCATGAGTAGTTTTGCATCTTCTGACAGCTGAAGTTAATATTGACCAAACTAAATTTGCATGCCAGGCCCAAGTATTTGAAATACATAGTGACTCTAAAGGTATCAGTAATTTAGTTATTATCATTAGCACAAGACTCTCTGGGACATTTTAATTGCAGATCATAATGACAGAACATTTATAACACTGTTCATTAATACATTATTTAATGCAAACCTATGAAAAATTTAATTGCTGTTAAATGAAGTGTACCAGATAATATTCCAAGAGTTTCAATTTGCAATAAAAATAGGGTTGCTTAGTATTTAATGGTATGGTGCAGTCTAGAGATATACTGCCTATAGGAGGGTGTTTTCTTTTAATATGAAAATAATTTTAACACCTAGAAGTTTGAGCCATTCATAGCCATAAAATTTTTACGAACATATTTTGTATGGTGTAGTATTACACATATAGTTCCTGGAGGACAATTCTTCCACCATTAATTAGATCTATGTTATTGGGCAAGTTATATAACACGCTTAAGCCCAAGTTTCCTCATCTACAAAACTGAACAATTATATACTACCAACTTGTGACAGAGAATGTAAATTTCCTAGCTAGAATTATTTCTCCCTGTGGTAGGCTCCAGCAGTTGCATGAAGCTGGCCTAGTGAACAACTGCCAAATTGTAGGGCAATAAAACAACAAAGATTTACTTCTTGACATCTGCTGGAAAGTGCCTGGCACTCTATTCTGTCCAGCATCACGCTCATCCTATAAGTGTGGCTGTCAGGGAACTGTCATATACAATATCGCTACTTGTTATTGTAGAGAGAAAAGAGACTGTAACGAAGTACCTGTTTATCAAAGATTCCACCTAAAAAGATCTATAAATATCAATTAAGTAATTCTTGCACTGACATGCTCAAGCCATTCATAATCATAAAATATCACTATCATATATGGTATCTGGTATGACGTAATTTTACAAATATAGTTTCTGAAGGATGGTTCTCCTATCATTAATTAGATATATGTTATTGGTATAATAAGTCATAAACCCAGCAATGTGGGGCTCAAAACTGCAGTCATGACTTCTTTTAACCTCCAAATCTCTCATAGCTTCACTATTCTTGTACAAGGAAGGGGAAATAACACACTGGTCTAAGCACCTGTGTCGCAATCACAAGGACCCAAGTTTGATCCCCAGTACTACATGCCATGCCATCCCAGGAACCCCAGGCATGCCTTGCTGACCACCAAGATGGGGCATGGTGACATACAACTATGATCCCTCCACTGGTGAGGCAGAGCCACGAGAATCACCATGAGCTCAGGGTGCCTAGCAAGACCCTGCGTCAAATACATAAATACAAGATTTTTAAAAATATTCTTGTACAGTGGATATGTGCCCACCTAAGATCAATTGCTTCCTTGCTTAGAAAGGTAGCTGTGTGTTTCATACCTGTGTATTTTGTGAGAAGATCCACTAGTCTATTTTTACAAACCACTGTAATCTTTCACTCTCATGAATCCACCTATTGATGGTTTTCCTTGTTGCCTTTGATATAATTCTAAATTTCATGAAGTTGGACTAAATAGACTGTCATCTTTGTGAAGAAAGTGTAATAATCTACCTCAGTATGACTGTAATCACATTATGAGAAACTGAGTAAATTGAGAAATGCCTAGTAAGCTAATGGAACACAGTTCTCAGTAGCTCTGTGGAGGACTGACATATAGGTCACAAAATTGAAATGAAGGCTCCACCCCCAAACGTATTTGACACCAGCCAATAGACCTGTAGCCCGACGTGATCAAAAGGGAAAGAAGGAAAAGTCCCATGTTGGAAGAATTTCAGTCTTCACCACTGCCTTGGCCATGGATTTCTTCTCAAGAACTTCACAGCGAGCCTTTGCTCTAAGCTTTTCATCTTTGTGTGGTGCTGTGTCCTTGACTCTTCTCACTTTAGGCCTTCCGAATTCTTAAGCTGAGCAACTGCTGGGTGGGTCTTCAAGCTCTCAGGTGAGCAGCTTGTAGATTCTTTTGCCTCTGATCTTTTAATCCTATGGGTGAATCCTTTGGACAGTGACTTTCTATTCATTGTACTCCACTAGAAAACCTAAGCAATACACTGGGTTATACCAGGTAAATCTTCTTTTCTTAGAGTTTATGGATATGTGAGATTTAACATCAATTAAGAATAAACTTTCTTAGATATGTTGCATTTATTAATATAGTGCACTAGCGCACAATAAAAATCTTCTAAGGGCCCGGCAGGATGGCTCAGTGGTTTAAAGCGCCTGCTTAGGAAAGCTTAGGCGGCTGCAGGGACCGCGGTTCGATCCCCCGCACCACATGCTGCGCCAGCCCTGCCCTCAGGGCAGGCTCAGCCGGCCATAAAAATAAATAAATAAACAAACAAAAGTTCTGAAACAAGAAAAAAAAATTCTAAAAAAAATCTTATAAAAGTTAGCAACTTTTAGACAAATATTTGTAATCATAAGATAGCAAGAAAAATAAAATGAAGAAAAATAAAGGGGCCATTGATTTTCAAAGCATTAAGAATTGGAATTACTGGTTCCTAGTGCTTGTGAGAGGATGTGGATTGGATACAGGATCAGTGACTATTATGTCCCTTCATTTCCTCGCAATATCAAAGAAAAAGCTGAGTTCTCTGGCTTGGATTAAGGAATAGCTTAAATAACACTTGGACACAAGGTATCTATTTTGTCTGGCCCACAACAGAGCCTGACTTTGCTTGTGTCTTTGTTGCCGGAGTAAAAATCAGGAATTCAGTGGGAAGGAAAAACTTCAGACTTAAATTCAACAGACACTAATCATAAAAAGTCCACAGATTAGGGAAACATTTCCGTTCAAAGGTATACCTCAAAGAATAAAATTCTTAGAAACAATTGGACAAATTGAACAAAAGAAATTTTAGTCATGTCAGCCAAAATCTATAAAATATTTTTAAAAAATTAAAGAAATTCTAAATAAAGGGGAAAAAAGGGCTAAGGATTCAGCTCAGTGATGGGATTCTTGCTAACAAGCTGCAAACCCTGGGTCCAGTCCTTGGCACTCAGAAAGAAAGAAAGAAAGAAAGAAAGAAAGAGAGAGAGAGAGAGAGAGAGAGAGAGAGAGAGAGAGAGAGAGAGAGAGAAAGAAAGAAAATGAAATAAAATAAATAAAAATAAGCTGCAGTTAAAAATAAAGAAGAAAATGCCTACGATCATGTATACAATAATTCAGTAATGTTAGATGGCATGACGACTCAGACCCTTTTCAGCAGACTAAGGGCCTGATCTTACGCACATTCAAGGACAGGAATTCGATTCCAGGCACCGCTTGCCAGGCTGGCGCCACCCCAGGTGCATTGAGCAGGCCACGGAAACCAGGTGTGGCAGCGCCCACCTGGAACTCTAACACTGAGAAGTGTGAAAGCAGGAAGATCACCCCAAGAATCAGCTGCCTTGTGAGACCCTATACCAAATATAAAAATTTAAAAAAATAAAAAGGAACAGATCTTTACTTATCTTTCTTAGAATCACTAAGCTTCATAAGAAGAGTGAGGAATTGAAAGAAAAACAGAGGAGGAAGGGGAGCAATGTAAGGAGTAAGTAGACAATAACAGTCTTCAAATTTATCTCCCACCAGAAGAAAAATACTTTAAGTATCATATTACAAATAAATACTAAGCAAACTTTGTTGCATGTTGTGAAGAAAATAAAGACCCCAAAGCAAACATTTGGAGCACTTTTTATTAAGCTGAGCTCAGGGCCAGCACCTTCCTGTGGGGAATGGGACACCTGCTGAGATGGAACAAAGAGTTTTAAAAGGGAGCAAGCACAGCCCAGGGGTGGGGTGAGGGGGAAGCTTAAGAGCTGCCTCTGATTGGAGAGGGGAGCTTCACAAGATTTAGGAGCTGTCCTGAGCCTGCAGTTAGGTAGAATACTTGGTGCCTGGTTTAGGGATGGAGAGGAGACGCTGTGGAGCCCGGGAGTTGCCCTTTGCTCTTGTATACGCAGTCCCAGGCCTGCCTGCAGTTAGGGACAACATTTGTGACCAGGATCAGGGTTCAAAGAGAGGACAAGATTTTACAATATAGAAATCACAAATCACAAAGTTTGTTACAGAGAAGCATAGCAGAATCAGCTTTCAACAAAGGGGAATACAAAGTTTTGATAAAAAAGTAAGAACAGAGTTAGGCGTAAACAAACGCAAAGGCAGAGCTTCTCTTGGGGTAGGAGGGCTTGTGTCAACTAGGGTAGGGGTTAAGTCAATTCTCGGTTTGAGTATTGGGATACCGGGGGTCCTATCTCGTCTCTAAAAGGTTAAGGTTGGTTTATGGTAGGGCAGGGTGAGCCAGAGGACAAGCAGCTCATAACATAGTACAAAGTGGAGTACTTAAGCCAGCTTATAACAACTTTTTACAAATAAATGAGAAGGTCCACATTTCTAAAATATATGATTCTAATCAACATTGAACAAATTGTCTGGATAAACGTACATAAAATATGTATGTACTATAAGTATAAAATCACAATTATAGATCACAGAGACTAAAAAGAATAATAAATTTATTTAGAAATAGTGAAACACAAATTAGAAAACAATGTGAAACTGGTCTGAGTCAACAAGCTGGAAAATCTTTAATATTCTCCTAGTCTTCATCAGTTTTCATCCCCTCACTCTCTTCCCTCCATTCGCTTGCCTTGACTGCTTTTGTCTAGCCTCATAATTGATGCTGTTTTTCAGGCCCTGAGCTACTAAAGTTATTCAACTATAGCACCCAAAGTCTTTCTCTCTTTAATCAGAAGGGACATTAGATACAATTTCTGTGTTTGTTGTTCTGATGTGGATCTCATTTCACTCTGTTGGAAAACATGCTCTTAATGATGTGCAACGGGTTGGCCAAATAGCTCAGGGCACCCAAGCACCTGCCAGCGGGCACAGGGGTCAGGGATTCTATCCCAGGCCTTTGGTGCGTGCACACCCCCAGCCCCCAGGTATGCTGAGATGGCAATTGAGACTGAGCACGGGGGTAAGGGCCTGTCATCCCAGCTCTTGTGAGGCTGTAAACAAGCGATCACTAGGAGTCTGATTTAGTAGTGAGGCCTTTAACACCATGTGGACCCTTCCCTACACACACACACACACACACACACACACACACACACACAGAAGGGCAAGACTCAAATACCTCTCTCTGGCTTTCTCTGGTTCTCTCTCAAGCCACACCAGCTTGGCCATTGCCTCTAGGGCAAAAAGTGCATCGAAGTCTTTCATTCTAGTCAATTTCTTTTTCTCTCTATCGAGTGTGTTTGTTCCTCCGTAGTGAAGTAGTGGACTTTGGTATCTCAGATCAGCAAGTCTTGGCTTGCATAGCATTTTATGACTGAGAGCTTCTCAGATCACGTATTCTAGAATTGCCATCTCACCACCATGCTGGCATTGCTATTGCTTGGTCTTGGCTTATTTTTCCTTTCGACATTTACAAACTTAGAACACAAAAGATGTTGATATTGTTTATTGCCTGTTTTGGTGCACAGTATAGGTTCTGAGTGAAACCATTTATAAAAGTTTCTTGTATTGTTTTTGTAAAAATTATTGAAAGGACCAGTGAGATAGCTCAGTGGTCCGAGTGCCTGCCTGGTAAGTATAAGGGATCAGGTTTGATTACCTGTACTTCATGCCAGTGCCAGGCCTAGAAACCCAGGCACACCATGCGAGCCCCAAAACTGGGTTCAGTGGTGCACACCTATAATGCCAGCCCTGGGGAGGCTGAAAACAGAACGATCTTCATGAGTCTGAGCTGTACAGTGAGACCCTGTAACGTATACATTTAAAAATATTAGAGGTATGAGTTTGTATGCCACACTCATTATTTGCTGAATTAACCTGAGTTGTCAAGTATCAATAAGATTAAGAGGAAGAAATTAATTTTATTAACCACTATTATGTTATTTTTACAACCATTTAAAAGTGCAATTTTGCCAAATCTGTTACATGTGAAGTGGGTGTATTTACTGAAAGAGTAAATCATTTCTAGTAGAAAAAGCATATAAACAGATAGTGTAGAAAAGAAGAGAGGGCTGGGAAGATAGCTCAGCATCTTAAGCTCCTTCCTGGCTTGTGCAAGGTTCTGAGTTCAATGCCTGGTACCAAAGGGAAAAAAAATTTAAAAAGCATATATAGGGAAAGTCATACTAGTGATGTTAGCAAGAAACTAGTGAAAAAGGACAACTTCTTTAAGTTATCCAACTATATTTCATTAAAAATGTGAAGATACTAAAGTGATCAAATTAGATAAAAATGTATGTCTAAATATTTTCAAATTATATTGCATGTAGAAAACTCTTTGGAAAAAAAATATGTGGCATATAACCTTTACATAAGTATATTTAGTACAAAACACACGTCCTTTACGTGTCCTTATTGGAAGCAATACATAATAAAAATAAAATACAAAGGCAAGAATGCAGATACCACAGGCCAGTTTCAGTAGTGGTTGTGCCCCCAGAATACTGTAGAGATAATCTTTAGTTGAATGTACTTTTGTTAAAGTGTATTTAAAATAAAATATCAAAATATTGGTTTTTACCAGAATTAACTGAGGTGTCTATTTAATTATTTCCTTGGGTTTGGGACATTGTATTAAAATCAAACAAAAACTAAGAGGATAAGAAAGATAGGGAAGTCGCACAAGGTATAAATTGGCTGAGTTTTGCTATTTTTGTTCTTTTTCTCTAAGACCATATATGCCCCTTTCTTGTTAATGTTCCTACAATTGCCTCTGTATTTTTATTTAGTTATTTTGCATACTTTTGATATTTTTTCAGATTTTGGATTCTAATCCCATTTTATTTTTCTTTATAATAATGAAAATGCCTAAAATCTATGTTTATCACCTGATTAAAAGTCATTTGAAGCAAGTAAAACCAAGATAATTCAGCCAAGTGTGGAAGAATCAATGCCTCTGCAAACATTTATTTTCTAGATGACAGCGGAATACCGATTTTCTGTCTCTCACATATCAGATTTTTCATACTTAAAATATGTGGTTAGAACATGCCAGATTCGCATGATTGAAGTTTAGAATCAGCCAACATACTTAAAGAAACTCTACAGAGAAGGCAATGAATCAGTAGTCATTTCTCATACAAGGGAAAACACACTAGAAGAAAATTTTGTTTCTTTTGTGGTGTGAGTTTTGAATGTGATTGAGAAGATCAGGCCGTCATCTCCAAATTCCCTGGTCAGACATCTGGCTACATCTGCTTTCTGCTGGAAGTGGCCATTGCAGAAGGCATCAGTTCAATTAACCTTTTGTATGTAACTCTGCTGGAGTTGCAGCCAGCCTCCTCCAGCCCAGTACAACGTCCTTGGACATGTGTAAGAGAGCTACCCGAGAGCCCTGCAAAGGCAGACGGCATGCGCCACTTGCTTCGAACACCAGGAAATGGAGGGAACAGATTCAACAGTTCCTGCGGACTGCAGGAGGGTGGCCCACGGGGAACTGATGGAAACAGAATTGTTGTCCTGAAAGCTACCAAAGATCTCTGAGCTAAGAAAAGAACTTCTGAGGGAAGCCTTGTAGTTTCACCCTTCACACAGCTAGCGTGATTAAAGGAAACCTGGCGCAGCAAGGGAAACGCCAGAAGTAGGATGAGAACGTATCTTACAGATGTCTCTTTCAGATCCAGGTGTACCATGTCATTTATCAGGGACGCAGCAATCTGAGGAAACATTAAATATTCGAACAGGTAGAATTAGGAGTCCATAAAGAAAGACTATGTCTGAAGGAATAAGACAAAAAAGACTAATGCAAGCTGAAAGCATAAGCTCTGTTAAGATTGAGGATGCAAACAAAATAATCCAGATATTCATAATTGAATTGAAGAAAAATCAGTATAAAGATGTCTTAAAACACAGAATAAGGAAAAGAAAAATCAAAAACAGGGAACTAACAGTAGTTATCTTAAATTTCTTATCAGAAATGACAATCAATGAAATAATGCATTGTATCTTTAAAGGGAATTTAAAACACTTTCATTTGCTTTAAGAGAGCAAAGACAAAAAACCCAAAAAACAAAAAACAAAAAAACAGAGAAATCCCACAGCTGTGAGGGTGAAGCAGCTCAACCAGAGGCACTGCCGAAAGGTTGAGTCCTAAGAAAATAGAGCAGGAGCACGAGTGGATTACTTAAAGAGTATCTGGAAAAAAATATATGGGCAAGTGAGAAGTTATTACATAAAACATTTAATAAAATTGTTTTACAAAAGTAAAATATACATGTTCAAAAGAGCAAAGAAAACAAGAAATGAAAGTATAATGACAATTTTCTGTGCTAACTACAAACTTCTATGGCACTACTTGAAACTACATTGTGATCATTTAAAGGTATAAAAAGTAAGATACTAAAAGTGATCTGAAAGAGACAAAGAGAAAGAAAGAATACAGAAGATGACATATACAGAAAAAAAGTAAAGGAAAACATATC
>PVJA010031088.1:0-25182 GCA_004027025.1 Myocastor coypus | reverse complement strand
TTCATTCGGCTCTGCCAACTTGTGATCGAGGTTTTATTTTCTTGTATATCTCTTTGAAACTGTTTCATGCGATCTATGTCTTTCCTATATTGCTCCATCAGGGAGTCCATCATTTTTCTATTCTCCTCTAATTTTTTATCGATGTCTTCTTTAATAGTATTGAAGTCTGTCATTATGGTTATCCTTTCTCTCTCTAACACAGAGATTATTTCTGTTCTGTTCTCCTTTCTACTTTTGTGTAGTTGTTTCCCTACTTGGGATGCTATTGATTTAGGCATGTCTTTGTCAACTTTAGATATTATTTCTGCTCTAATGTTCTCTATACGTTTCTCCAGCTGTTTTTCCACTTCATGCATTTCTTTTTTTACTTCAGATGTTATCTCTGATCTCAGTTGCTCTATAAGTTTCTGCACTTGTGTGTCTGCCTCAGATGCTACCAATTCAGAGTTTTCATCTGTATGATTCCTATTTTCTTCCATGATAGTGTATTCTGTATTTGTTTTGGGTGGGCATGGGTCCTGAGATTGCCTCCTACTCCTTGTTGTTATCATTTTGTATGGAAGCGACCTCTGCACTTTGGTGATGTTATGCTGTGTCTATGGGCATTTGGTCTGGAGACTCCAAGATGGTTCTTCTATAGAGGTTCCTGACTCTTGTGTTCGGGCTCTGGCTGCTAGCTTCTGTGAATCCTGGCGGATGTGGTCTGTGGGTGGAGGTGAAGCTTTGGGATTGAGTAGTCCTGGTAGGCTCGTAGACCAGATTGGTTGCCAGACAAGATGTTTGATGGGTTCGGTGCTGGAGCTTGGGCTAGAGGGGTTCAAAAAATAAATAAATAAAGGGCCGGGGGCAGCGGGGGAGGGGAAGCGGGGGCCAAGGATCCTGACCCAGCCAGCGCGCAGGCTTGGCTACCAGCGGTGCGGTTTGGGTCGGGGCTGGAACAGGAAGTTAGTCGCAGGAATGCAGAGGCGGGGCAGAGGGGCGCAGGCAGCTTACCTGCGTTGGACGCGCAGGCTCTGCTACCGGGTGGGACTCGGGTCGGGACTGGAACAGGAAGTTAGTCTCAGGAACGCAGAGGCGGGGCAGAGGGTCGCAGGCAGCTTACCCGCGGCGGACGCGCAGGCTCTGCTACCCTGTACTCGTGTGCCCACAGTCTAGGAAGGACAAGCCCAGTGCAATCAAACACTGCCAACCAGTTATGGAGGTTTCAGTTCATACTCAGCTGGATCCAAGGCAGAGAGGCACATGGCAGAGAGCAGCAGTTCATGGCGGCAGAACAGCAGCTATATGGTGACTCTGTGTTTTTCTTTTCTAATGAGTTCACATCTAGAGTTTGCCTCAATCCTCAGAGGAGTCTTTGGACTTGGACAGTTCAACCATGCTAGAAATGTTAAAACATTGGCAAATCAAAGACGGACCAAATGCATTTTGTATAAAGGTTGTGGACATGTCTTTGGGCCCAGAGGCAGAATGTCTTGGTTTACACATAAACCTTCCCACCACACCTCATCTGCTCATGTGCAGCCTTTAAAAAGTGATTGGGGGGGCCATCGGTTGGACATGTGGCTTTCTCTCCCTGGCTCCTCACTTCTCTCTCTTTCTCTCTGTCTCTGTCTCTGTCTCTGTCTCTCTTTCTCTCTCTCTCATATGTCTATTCTAAAAAATAATCCCACTACACCAAAAGTTTTTATTTTAAAACTAGTCCAAAATCTTGAACTTGGAAAAGGTAGCTGCCATAGCCCACATGTGTTAACACTGAAAATAACACCCATGAAAGTAAAATACAGAGCCCTAGATGATTTGCCTTGACTAGTGCAAAACATTATGACCACAGTTATTTCTAAAATTATCCAGCTTTTCTGTAAGAGCCAAAATTTGACCAAGTATGACACGAACCAAAGTATTCCACAAATTGTTTTGCTCTCTGAAATCATTACCTGTGTATTTGTTACGATCACCAGCAGAACGTTCCTAGTGTGCCAGCACAGAATGCAGTATCATGACTTTCTGAGTGTTCATCAGGAAACTCCCTTCCATATGCACAACTGTGAGGAAGACCGGCCCTGACCTGCTGCTGCTCTGCTGTCCTGCAAGGTGCACATTTTAGGCTCATGTCATTTACCTTGTTTATATCACTAATCTTCCTCACCTTGAGAAATATGAAATGAGCCTAAGAGGCCTAAGAACGGTTCATACAGTGCAATAAAGGATTCATGCGATAGAATAAATGGGTCGTTGCTCTTTGTGCTGATCCTATGGGTCTTGCCCATGCTGCTCTAGTGCAAGCACTTCTGAGAAACATGACATCCTCTACAAGGCAACAGCCTCCTAAGGTCACAGCCACTAACACAAGAGGTAACTCTTTTAAAATTATTTTTATTTATGTATTTATTTATGTGGGACTGGAGTTCGAACTCACAACCTTGCACTATTCAGGCAGGCACTTGTGCCACGGAGCTATCTCCCCAGCCCCAAGAGGTAACTCTTGTGTTTCCCAGGCTCTTCATTCTGCTTTATCCCTTTGGATTTCATTCCTTGATTAATTCTTCTCTGGAAACAGCTTCTGCTTTGAGTCACCTGCCTTGAGAGCCATTTATTCTTTTAGCATAATCCACCCCATCTCACTGGACCTGGCTCCATTTAAGGCTGCACTGACTAAGCTGGTAAAGACTGTCACTGCTGCTTCTTACTCCCCAAAGCCTTTGAAAAACAGCCCAGCGGAGGTAGGACTCCAAGCCATGTTTTCAGAGTACAGAGGTCAGGTGTACAATCAAGTGCTGCCCTCTTCTGGCCAAAACATCAAATTTATTTCTACGGTGTCTATTTTAGCAGCACCAGGGTAAGACAGAAGACACAAGGCCTTTAGGGAATCCATTAGTACCAGTGCCTATGGGCTCAGGTTTCATGTTAGAGGCAAGTACATTACCATCATAGAGGCAGATTGAGTCAAATGCACACCTGGCCAAATGTCTCAGCACAGGGGCTGCAGAAGTTAATCTAGTTTTTCAGTACAATCTCTGCTTCCTGTGCAATTTCAAACATGATTCTATGAACGATGGTAGTTTGGCATTTCAAAGTGATAGTAGCTGGAAGGCATGCCTTTTTTCTTATAGAAAATGTCCCATTAGGGTCAGCCAGATAGCTCAGTGGATTAAAGCACCTGCTTAGGTAGATGCAGGGACTGGGGTTCAGGGTTCAATCTCCAGCTTGCTGTGCCGGCCCTGCCCCTGGGGCACGCTGATATCATGAATGAGACTGGGTGTGGTGGTGTGCATGCTTGTAATTCCAGTCCTGGGAGGCTGAAAACAGGAGGATCACTATGCGTCCTGTGTAGTGAAACTCTGTATATTCTGTACTAAAAATACACACACACACACACACACACACACACACACACACGCACGTTCTTGAAAATGCCCCATTAATACAGGAAAGGATTCCTTATTGATCTGAATGCAGAAGTGATTTCTTATTTCCCCAGAAAGCTGGCAGATGACAAGCAGTTTTCTATAATATCAAGAATCAGTCACCCTTTTATCCTCAACCCAACCTCAGCTTAACAACTGAACAGTTAGGGTGGTAAATGGATACTTGGCACAGAAGTATCAGCAACATGCCATTCCACCACCTGTAACACCATAAGTGGCCCTATGGAATTTCCTCCATGGATGAATAAGTGACACCCTAATTGATGGCACCAGGTCCCTTCCATTTCTTAGGCAGTAATAATGCAGAGACCTAGAAGTTCCCTCCTGTGACCCTGAAAAAGCAGACTGAAGAGGATATCCAAAAAATGGGCATTGAGGGTGAATTTATACTTTCAGATGCAGAACTACAAATAGCGCATAATGAACTAATCTTCAACATTATGGGGGTTTCTATAACTGGCTTCTGAATGACGTTAGCACCATGAATATAACTTGATGGGAAGAAAACAGGTGGTCAGATTCCCCAGGCATGGTCTGGACCCTGAAACCATGGTCTGAAATTTGTGAAACTGTAAGGCAAATAAACCTCTTCTCCTCCAAGATGCTGGTGCTGGGTACTTTTTCCAGCAGCGGGAAAACACAGCAGGCGAATTAGCATATTGCAGCAGTGGAAATTGATGCCAAAGCTAAAGAACTCCCTAAGTACAGGTAGTGTAAGTCATCCGATATGCATTAGGTAGCTACACAGAATTGGCCTTTCTCAGCTAATCCTGACCACATAGCTAATTCCTCACATCAGGACGTGAACAGAATTTCTGCTCCCTTTCCAGTGCATGCCTTTAGGAAGCACATTCCAGGCTCACACCTTTTCTTATTACCTTTTTCTACTGCCTAGAACACTAGCACTATGGCCATGGTATATTGACATTGAAAATATTATAAGGAAATACTTTGGGGAATGCTTAACCAGAAAGCTAAACAAGCCCAAAATCTATGGTAGTTCCTGAACAAAAAGATACTCCCATTCACTGCCTACCACCTTTAGAAAATTTGCTCTATTATTTTAAGTCATGATTTTGGCATTTATTCAAGGAGTCAAATGAATATCCTGAGGTGAGAAAATACACAAATCTGGATATCTTATCTGCAGTGAGCACCAACACACACAAGCCAAAGTACTACATAATCCTCCCTAGTGCTATGTTCCAATAGAAGTAATTACTTCTAAGCAGTAATTACTCCAGAAAAGAATTTAAAAAAAAAAAAAAAGGAATTTTCCTATGGCCATGAGACATGGTTACCTCTAGTAACCATGAGAACTCCATGCTGTGGCCATTCAACCCCAATCACAGCTCACTCTCTACCTTTGTGCTACTCACCAATGGAGCTAAGTTATTTCCAGAGCTCAACTCTTAAGAACTGCACCACTATAAGTATAGCTATGGATGCATCACTATAGTAGGATGTCTTGAGATATACTCAGGAGAGGTATAACTGGGTTAAGTGGAATTTCTAATTTAGTTTGAGGAATCTCCACACAAAATTTCCATGTGGGATCACTGGAAATGCAAATTAAAACAACACTGAAATACCATCTCATCCCAGAAAGAATGGCTATTCTAAAGAAATCAACCAACAACAAATGTTGGAGAGGCTGTGGGGAAAAAGGAATACTTCTCCACTGCTGGTGGGAATGCAGATTGGTGCAATCATTATGGAAAGCGATGTGGAGGCTCCTTAAAAAACTAGAACTGGAAATCCCATTCAATCCAGCTATCCCCCTACTGGGAATTTTCCCAGAATGACTGAAAACATCATACCATAGCGATATCTGTGCACCTATGTTTATAGCAGCCCAATTTGTAATAGCCAAATCTTGGAAACAACCAAAATGCCCATCATCTGAAGAATGGTTGGAAAAGATGTGGTATTTTTATACAATGGAATATTACTCAGCTATAAAGAATGATAAACTGGACGACTTCATATATAAATGGATGTACACTGAACATATAGTCATAAGTGAAATAAACCAGACCTACATTTGTAAATATTGTATAGTCTCCCTAGTATAAGAAATCCAAAGAAGAAATAAAAATGGAAAGGCATAACACAGCTAAAGTGAAATCAAAGATTTTTGAAGCAACACTAAAACTACGCTTGGAATGCGTGTCATTCGGGACTTCCAGATGTGTGCTGCTTCTATTGTAAACTTAATTACTGCTATACTCTCTCTCAAGTAAATGATTGGTTGACAAAAAGATTAAAAAAGGGTATTAATTGAGAATAAGAGACTAGGCGAAATACCATAGGCTTGACAGGCTACAATTTTGTACATCCTTAGATTGCTAAATGTTTGTGAAAAAATGTGTAACTGTTTTCATCACAACATGTAGAGATTTATTAAAATATAAACATTTGAAGGAAAATACCAATGTCAAACTAAGGCTAAGATGTATGATATTTAGAAAGGCAGTGAGGTTAAGCTCAATTACCTATGTTATGAAGTAATTGTATCATGGAACTTTTCTGCTGGAGGATTGAGAATGTAAGTTAATAGACCAAAAATTGGAGAAAAAGAAGGGCTACGAGGATAGCCATCATTTTGGCTCTAGCCCCTTGTTATGGTTTATGTCTAGTTGTCCCCCCAAACCCTCATATAGTCATTGGGCAGGGATGTCTAGAGTTTGAGACTTGATCCATGATCCCTGGGATTATGGGTTTTAATACTGATGGGATTATGGGTCAAAGTACTTCTGGGATTATGGGTGTAGCCTAAGGCAGAGACCCTGAATGTAGTATAAAGAGAGACAGAGAGACAGACACGAGCTGTTGCTCTCTGCTGCCCTGTTTGGTTGGCTGCCTCTGTCACCATTTTGTTGCTATTCTGTCGCCATGAGCTAGATGCTGTCTGCCCTGTTCCACTCAGCCTTGGGCCAGCTGAATATGGACTGAAACCTCCAGTAACTGTGAGCTAAATAAACCTTTCCTTCCTTCATTTTGGGTGTCAGGTACTTGTCCCAGCAATGAGTAGAAAGTAACTAAGACACCCCTCAAGGTCAGTGAGGACTCAGGACGTAAGAGAACCTGTGCTGTAACATCCTATAACTCAGGGGTTTCCCACATTTTCTGGTCAAGGAGATTATGGGACCTCAGAGGAAAGGGATAAATGAACTATAGTGTGTCTAAGGAGAGTCACTTTGGGAGAAAACATTCTCTCAGGCTTTCACAGAGAGCAAATGGGTCAAGCATTGGCTGTGACTCATCCCGATGGCTAACACTGACAACAGTTCTACAACACACTGTGCATGGTTCCAAAGTTACTGCTGAGGAGATTTGACCCTGGAAAGTACAAATGATGAAAGTTTTGTTAGACAGGTCATGCTTTGCCTTGCACTTGATCACCCAACAGAAAAGCTCAATTATGAGCCATAAAACATAGAGCTAGATTAGTACAATGAGCTATAAGAGGCTTAAATCAACAGCCTTCAACATTGCCAGTTTCACCGGTAACCCACTGCAATTATGAAACATTGGACTATACATACAAAACTTTTTCTTCTCTTCTTTTTTCTCCCTCTCCTTCGGAACCAATATTGGTTCCGAAATTTGTCATAACATTTCTGAGGACAACAATATGGAGTGTCTCAACTATTGTGAATGTACTACTAACATGTTTTGAAACTCTCATATTGTTATCTCTTATTAAAAGTAATAAAAATTAAAAAAAAAACAAATTCCACTTTTTGAAGGAGAAGCATGTATATAAAATGGGCAACTTCCTGAAAGCTCACCTAACAATAATTGTGCCCTCAGTGGACCCATATCTAGTACAGAAATGAAGACTGTGTCTAGAAGCTCTCCTAGGAAACTCTTGTTATAAAGAAAATTAATTTAATTCCATGAGGTTTCAAGTCTTGAGCTACATTTGGCTTGCAAGTCATATCCCAGTGGCTGCTAAAAGTGGATCATGCTTGAATCCTAGGGGAGTACATGTTTTCTGTCTTGAACTTTGAGATAAACTACTTACATACAGTGGCATCAGTCAAACCAAAGTCTGGCAAAATTACCAGTTGTCCTACACAGCCTGTGCAGAAAGTGCTCTGCCTCTCCCTTCTGTCTCTTGGTCTCCCTCAGCCATTTTTCTAAATCCTGATGCAATTTTTCAATGTAAAGCTGGTTCCTCCTCTCCTCCAACAAGTTAGCTGTGACGACTCTCCACATGTTCATGGGGTCTCCACCTTTCAAAGGTACCCCTGACAGTATGAAGCCCATTTCACCCATCTTTGAACTTTGGCCAAGAGGGCCAGAGACTTGCAACGTTTTGTCCTTGGGAAGGCAGCACAGCTTTAAAATGCTGCCTCCCTTCCAGGTTCCCACTTTCATAGGGTTTAGCTTCTTTTTGTGAACCTTGTGGGGCATCTTTCCACTGGGTCTGAGCAGGTTCAACACAGGTATGTGAGCTGCCTGTGTCCCTTCACAGTGATTCTTCAGTGGTGAGGAGTGCTAGGCCCACAGCACCATGGAAACAGTGGAATGTTGAAGCCAATGACATCACAGATGCTCCTATTCCAAACCATTACATTTACTGACCAGAAATGGTTAACTTAAAGATCTCATGTTGTGAGACTACTTGTAATTTATAACTCATTCATGGTAAGTGCAGTGATGACTAACAGTAGAACTATTAAGACTATCAATCCTGGTGAAAAGTTCTAGGATACAGATAAAAGATACATTGAGATGATTAAATCTATACAGATATCAGAGCAGTCATAACTAAGGACCATAGTGCTAGTTGGTTTGTTGAGTGAGTGATGTTTCAAGAAGATGGAAAGCTCAGCTTAAATAACACCAAATCAGTCACAACATGAGAGCTAGAAAGCCTTTCCAGCAGCACTTAATGAAGTCATTTCCTGTAGCTTCAAGGAAGACTGCTGAAAGCCAGGCCCAGGGCCCTGTGGAAGAACAGAAATATAAATAATGCCCAATTACCATCCCAACAAATCTCCTCTGTTAAAATCTGGCTCTACTAGAAAGGAGTGAAGAAATGCCTATTACAGTAATATCTGGATGCATGCCCTTCAGAGCTGTAAATGTCCAGATTCCTCTGAACTTGCAGGAATGACAAAGGGCTCCATGCATTCCTACAAGCATATAGCAGTCCCTTTCTATGCTGTACTCTTTGGGAATGTGTGCAGTTTATTTCTGAGACAGATGCCTTGCATGACACTATTTGTTTTTCTGAATATATAATTATTGTTTGTATGTATTTGTCTCCCCAAAGCCTCATGCAATCATGGGGCAGACTTCTAGAATTTGTGATTAACTCATGATCCACTGGAATTACAGGTATGAGTGTTGCTAGGATTATGGCTGTGAGTACTATTCCAGGCCTGGATTGGAATATATCTTAAGGGAGACAGAGTTCCTCTCTGTAGCCATTATTGTTGTAATTCCTCCCTCCCCCGTTGCTCCCACCACGAAAGGTTGCTCTCTGCCATGTGCCACTCGGCCTTGGAGCCAGCTGAATATGGACTGAAACCTGTAGTATCTGTGAGCTAAATGAACCTTTCCTTCCTTCATTTTTGGGGTCATGCATTTGTCCCAGCAACAACTAAAGAGTAACTGAAACAATAATCTCACCTCAATTCTTGGATTCTAGACCAATCATGAGAATCAAGACCAAGTAGGTCTCAATGAAGGATGACCATGAAAAGCCAGAGAGATATCTCGGTGATTTAAGCACCTGCTTGGCAGTCACAAGGATCCGAGTCTGAGCCCAGACCACTTATCACTTACAATTCTATCCTCCCATCCAGCCAGCCTCTTAAATTGGTCATGGTGGTGCACACTTATAATTTCAGGGCTAGGGAGGCTGAGACAAAAGGATCATTATGATACCAAGATGCATACCAAGACCTGTACCAAGTAAGTAAATAAAGATTTTAAAAGAAAAGCAGTGCAACATAAATGCATTAGGGAAAAACATTTATTCACCATACCAGCTTCAGAAACTGGGGAATAGGATTGGAGATATAGCTCAGCAGCATAAGTGCCTGCCTGGCAAGCACAAGGTTCTGTGTTAAGTCTGCAGTACCACACACACACAAAAAAAAGCTGGAGCATAGTTACTACTATCAATGGAGAGAATGAGCTTGGGATTGAATCTCAAAGGTGAGAGAAAGAGAATTTTATAGAAGTTACCTAAAAGTGAATGACATTATGGACTACAACTTAGTCCTCAGTGTATAACTAACAGAGACAACAGCTTGGACAATATTAATATAGTGAACAGAGCAACTATACTAGATGGCATATGATATATGGCTGTTGATCCACTTTATTGTTTGGTTCTACAAGGAGGATTATGTAGTTTTAACTCACTTTGAAATGAAGAAATTAAATATTAATGATATTAGCCTTTGACTCTTAGCAGACTTCACAGCCAACTGTTTCATCTGTTCAATCCATTAAACAATATGGCAAAGAAGGTTATGTAGCTTAATTTATCTGTAAAAGATAGTTCAGAGAGATATGTACCTCCCAAATAGGAAAGGCAAGGGACTACTCAGTTTCATTTTGCATTATATGACAGTGTATAAGTCGAAAAGTATTAACTGCTTGTTGTGTGTGTGTATGTGTGTGTGTGTGTGTGTGTGTGTGTGTGTGTGTGTGTGTATGCGCGCGCGCGTGAAGGAGCTGTACACCCATTCTTATATCATCTTTTCAAATAAAAATATAATCCATATGAGTCTCACTCTTTGAACAAGAGTCAGAACAGTGTCCTCTGCATATGCCCTACAGATAGAACATAGTAAGATTCCCCAACACACTGCATCAATCATATGAAGAAAGCCAGCTGCAAAGACTCTCCCATAGGATATCCACAGAAATGCAAATGCCACAAGGCGTCTGGCTTCCGGTCCACCTTACTTCCAGTCCTCCCTCCCTCTCCCATGCATGGCACTTTTTCACCCACCAGAGGTTTGTAGGCTTTAATCATCAACCTCAAGCAGAAATGACTTCTACTTGGTGAGCTAAGGCTTCAGCCTGTGTCTTATCTGATAGCTTAGCATCACCCCAACCATGGTGCTCTTAGAGAGTCAGGGCAAGAACAGTTTTCTCTGGAGTCTCTTTCATTTGCAGCAGCATTTCCCCAGTATGGAGGACAGGTGTCCAAGGTTGCCAGGAGCAGGCCATCAAGGAGGCCATACACAGGGCTTTTCTATCTTCTGCAGGTGTTGGCCCAGAACACAACACAGTTAGGTTCACCAGTGAGCCTGGAGCTTCCAGGTCAAGTAAAAGACATGGACGGAGAAAGTCTTCTCTGGGATGGCACCTGAGGACCTGGAAAGCTGCTCTAGTCTCCATCATCCAGCTGAGCATGTCCTCTGATCATTTCAAGTAGGTTGTCTCTCAGGAAGAGATCACAAGAGAAGGCTAGACATTCATGGGATGTGAGAACATCCTTGAGAAATAGTGTGCAGTGGTTCTGGTTCCTGCTCACATTGAAAGTAGCAGATGGCCAAGTCTTGGAGAGTAAAGATGTGACATGGGCATATAAGTGAGACTTTCACAGGGTGACTTTCACAGGGACCAGTCTCCCTCCCTCCCTGCCCATGCCCAACATTCTGTTCCATGGTTATCTGTACCCACTCCCTCTGGTGAGCTCTCTCTTAGAGGCCACCTTTAGCTTCTTCTGCAAGGCTGGAAGGACGATTAGGATTTGGGGAACTTCAGGAGTCAGTGGCAGGCTATATCTTGCTGGTGTGATTCAGGGCTTCAAGCCGGCCCTTCAGTTTCTTCTGGTCATTGGCCTTAAGAAAATGTGTCTGCAACGGGGCCTTGACAATGAAGTAAGATGGAGGCTTTAGTTTCTACTTTGGGGTAGCAACTCTCTTACCTTTGAGATGAAGGTCAGCTGCCAAGACCCAACAGCTCCAGCCCCCACTGGCAGGTTCTGGGTCCTGTCCATGTACCACTGCAGGCAATGGGCCAAGGGTCCAGAATCAAGAAGCACTGCAGAAACTTGATGCTGTGCTCATTTTCCTTGATGTTCCGAAAGCCAATTTGGCCTATGCCAATACACAGATGGTGTAGCTCATCTCTGCTTACATCACCCTGGTAAGCCATCCATAGCACTAGGCTTTCTCCTGCAGCTGGCATCCATGTGGGCCAGAACCCAGCCCCAGGAGAAGAGTTTCCCAAGCCCTGTGTTTTTTGCACAAGCTTTGTGGTTTTGTTTTGTTTTGTTTTGTTTTGTACTGTCTTTTCCTTGCCCCGTCTAGTATTTTTCAATTAGAACTGAAGTCGAGTTATTGGTCTAAGTCTACCCTAGCTTTCCATTCAGCTAAGCTCCATCCTTCAATACTGAAAGAATATACTTGAATTCAAGAAGGTTGAGGTTTTTCTGAGGGGCAGAACAAACACAGCTGCAAGACCTCTCCTAGGAAACAATAGCTTAGAAGGAACTAAAGGGAACTGCAAATGTATGAAGTGCTTGTTAGGGTTTGTGTCTAGATGTGCTTCCAAAGCTTCATACAGTCAAGTTGCAAGTGTAACTTGTGGTTCATGATGGGATATGTGGTCCAATGCTGGGATTATGGGTGGAATTCATGATCCAATGCCTGGATTATGGGAGTGAGTGCTGCACCCACCCTAGTACAGGTAGCCTGCATCCTATGTAAAGGAGACCAAAAGCCTTGTTCTCTGCCACTTCTCCCTTTTGCCCCTGACTATTTTGACTGTTTTCCATTACTGTCAACTGCTGCTGTGAACTGCTGGACTAAACTCTTGCCCAGAACTCCTGGTGTAAAGTGCTGCCCTGAACCACTGCCTTTTGCCATCTTGCAGCCTGCCTTGGAGGTAGCAGTGTATGGGTGGTAGTCTTTCTCAGTGAATCACAGAGCTGACTCCTCCTGGCCATCACAGCTTCAGAACCCATGGAGGTAGCATGTCCCCAGCCAAAAAGAGAATTATATCCTTAGCATCAAGCAGTGACCTCAGAGGAAGAGAAGCCAAAGTCCTCAATACTCCAGTGTCAAAGTGAAAGAGGAATGTAAATATCACCACTTGAAAGATTGGCAGTACCATGAGCCATCCAATGAGGAACACAGAATAGCTAGAGTTCCTGCCCAAGGAGAACACCTGGAGAGAGGCCTGAGAGTGGGCCCCCTCAGGGCTAGGAGCCAGACAGTCAGATCTTGCAGGGTCAGGAAGAAGAGCATTTGTTCTACCATACCACAGCATGGTGGGAGTACTGATAAAAGAAGGAAGACAGCATCAGAAATGGAAGTGGTACTCCAAAGTTGATACCCCAGCCTGGTGGCCACAAGAAAGACAAAAAGGTGCCTGTTGAAGACAAACCAAGCTTTGAACTCTCTGGCTCTCTTCCTGAGGACACTAACATCTTTCACAACGTAGTTATTCAACATAGTGAGCCCCTAGAAATATGTATCCACAAAAAATTATAGTTTCTCTACCCCTTCAAAATGATGACGTACTTCTTATCATGTACTTCCATCAACAAAGCACTTATCTTTTTAATCAGCACCACTGCATTGCAGACTATCCCACAGGTCATCCATCCTGTTCCAACAGCATGCAGTCTTTCAGTACTGGCTGGTGGAATGCACTTGCCTTGTTGGTATTGTTGACCAAATACTGAAGACCTGCATCATTGACTTACTCAGGCAATGGAACTTTCTTGAACAGCAAGCATATTGAGCCACTGTGACACTAGGAACTCAAAGATAAGAATGTCCTACAATTTGCATTCAGCCAGGGAAAAAGTCCACGACACAAATCATCAGATATCTCTGAACTAGACAGAATGGAAGATGAAGATGACTATGAGGAGAAAGTCCTTTCTGACCACTACCAAAGTATTATCTCAACTCCTGAAATAGCTTTTCTTCTTGCAATACTTTGGCATGGACTGAGAGAGTACTGTGATGCTCTCTAGAAGACCTCTTATTGCCTTAAGCCTTTCTTCTGTTGCCACCTAGTTTACCTGACAGTGGAAGAACATGGACTTATATTTTCCTAAACTTCTGTGGCACATAGGCACATCTGCTATGAAAGAAGTAAACCTTTCTTAAATGGAAATTGTGCCTTGTTGTCTTTATTCAATGATTTTTATTTATAAAGTTATTTAGTGTCCACTTTCTCTGTGTGAGAAGCAATAGTGACATCAACCTGGGAAAATTCCCCATAATCATGTTCAGAAAGTGCTGATCTAGGCAAATGGGGGCTTTGTGTGAATTACTGGCCTTGATCCTTTGTTATACTGTATACCAGGAGTCTGGGGAAGTCATGGATTCCTAAACAGCCTAGGTCTTAGCTGCTCTAACTCCATTAAGAACTTAAGAGACACAACTCATTAGGCAATAGGATTAGCTGTATTTAAAGAACTATAGGGGGTGGGCCCGGCGGGATGGCTCAGTGGTCTAAAGCGCCTGTTTGGGAAAGCTTAGGCGGCTTCAGGGACCGCAGTTCGATCCCCGGCACCACATGCTGTGCCAGACCTGCCCTTGGGGTGGGCTGAGCTGGCCATAAAAGTGAGTGAATAAACAAAGGTTCTGAAACAAAAAAAAAAAAAAAAAAAAGAACTATAGGGGGTCAGGGAGATAGCTCAGTGGAATAAGTGCTTGCCTGGCAAGTGCAAGGTCTTGATTTCAATCCCTAGTACCACCAAAAATAAAAATAAAAAATAATAATAAGTAAAATAAAATAAAAATAAAACATAAAGAACTGTAGACATTAAAATGTACTGACAGGCATTGCTTGACCAGTTTGCTCCCAGATGGCTGACACTGACAACAATTCTACAAAGCACTATACATAGTTGCAAAGTAAACTGTGAGGGGATTTGACTGACCTTGAGAGGTACAAAAAAATACATGTTTTGTTATACAGGTCTTGCTTTAACTTGCCCTTGACCACCCAGCAGAAAAGCTTAAACATGACACATAAAACTTAAGGGTAGTTTAGTATGCTGAGCTGTAAAAGGCTCAAATCAACAGCTTCCAACATTGCCAGTTTCTCCAGTAACACACTGCAATTATGGAACATTTGACTATGTATATGACTACCTTCTCTTAGATCAAAGAGAAGAAATCTATTGTACCAATAACCATTAGAAAATTTATCATGTCTACACACTGTGCCCTGTATAATGATGAGGACAACAATATGCATTGTATCAATTATTGTGAATGTTCTACTAACATGTTTTAAAACTGTCACATTCTTATTGAAAGTAAAAAAAAAAAAAAAAAAAAAAAAAAAAAAAAAAAAAAAAAAAAAAAAAAAAAAAAAAAAAAAAAAAAAAAAAAAAAAAAAAAAAAAAAAAAAAAAAACTGAAAAAGAGAAAACAATGTACTGACAGCCTGGGGCCTATAGAATCAAAGGTAGAGAAACAACAAGTGTCTGTTTTCTCTGTGCAAGCAGCAACAGTGGGGTCAACCTTGGGGATATTTCACAAGGGAGTGGACAGGATGTTACCCTACACAGAATGGGGAATAATGAATAACTGCAGTTTCCAGTGTGAATTATTTTCTTGAGTACTTTATTTTTCTCTATATGGGGACAGGCTGGTGAAGACCCGGCTTCCCAAAGGGCCTGGAGCTTAGCTGGCCTTTCTCCACTAAGAACATCCTCTTAGAAACACTACTGTTAAGGGTTGGCCAGAGAGCTCAGCAGATTAAAGCACCTGCTTAGGTAGACGCATGGGCCAGGAGTTTGATCCCCAGCCCTGGGGTGCACTAAGATGGTTATTGAGCCTGGGCATGGAGGTGGTATGCACCTGTAATCCCAGCGCTCAAGAGGCTGAAAGACAGGAAGGATCACTAGAGTCTTATCTATGAAGTGAGACCCTATAGATCCTGTGCCAAATATAAAACAAAAACAAACACTAATCATAGGCAGAAAGGATCAGCTGTATTTAGAGAATTGTAGGTATTAACATGTATCTGTTAATCTGAGCAACAGATTTGATGATAAAAATAGATAATATATCAACCACTGTTAATCAGCTGTTCTTGTTCTCAAAATCTGTAACACATGTATCATCATATATTATCCTGTTTCTGCCATTTTTTTCTGTCTTTTGTTCTTGCTTTTGCCTTTTACATTTCAAAATGAAATAATAAAATTAAATTTAATAGAATTTAAAAAGAAAAAGATGTAGTGAGGGGCTGGTTCCCATCGGAATCACTGGAGAGAAAGAATAGGCATCCACTTTCTGTGTGAGCACCTAGAGTAGTCTCAACCTCAGGCATAATGCCCCATATGAGAGCGGACAAGATGTCACCCTAGGCAGAGAGGGGCTTTGTTAATAACTGTGGTTTCCAGTGTTAAATACTGGGCTTCGTCCTGAACTATTGTGTACACTGAAACAGGCAGGGAACTCCCAGTTTCTCAAAGGGTCTGGAGCTTACCCTGAGCTTACCTGGCATTTCTCCATTAAGAACAGCTTCTTAGAAACACAAAGCATAGGGCAGAAGGGTTCAGCTAGAGAATTGTAGGCATTAAGATACACTGACAGCGTGTTGCATATAGGAATAAGTGGGAGAGAGTAAGTGTCCACATTCTCTGGGCAAGTAGCTACAGCGGCATCAACCTTGGGGATATTTCCACATACGACAATGGACAAGATGCTGCACTACACAGAGTGTGGCTCTGTGCACAAGTGCAGTTTCCAGTGTAAATTGCTGGCCCTCAGTCCTCTGTTATGCTCTGTGCAGGGACAGGACAGTTACATTCCTGCTTGCAAAGGGCCTAAAGCTTAGCTGGATTTTTTCCATTAAGAGTTCACTCTTAGAAATGCAAATCACAGGACAGAAATCATCAGCTGTATTTAGAGAATTGTAGCCACTAATATATACTGATGTCCTGGTTCCCGTAGGAATCAATGGAAGACAAAGATTATGTGCCCACTTTCTCTTTGCAAGCAGCTTCACTTGATTCATCCAAAGGTATTATTACCCAGAAAAGAGTGGGAAACCTGCAGCACTAGGCAGAATGTGGCTTTGTCAATAACCACAGTTTCCAGGGAGAAATATTGGCTTATATCCTGTGTTATTCTGTTTGTGATGAAAGAACAGGAAAAGTTTTGCTTCCAAAAGGGACTGCAACTCTACTTGCATTTCTGCATTAAGAACTCACTCTTAGAAACACAAATCATATGGGAGAAAGAATTAGTGGTATTTAGAGAATTGTAGTCATTAGTAAGTACTAAAGTCCTGGCCCCATTGAAATATATGGAAGACAAACACTTTCTCTAGGCAAGCAGCTACAATTGAATCAACTTCAGAGATAATTCCCCATAAGACAGTGGATAAGATACAGCATTCGACAGTGTGCAGCTCTGTGAATAACTACACTTAAAAGTGTGAAATTATTTGCCTGTACCCTGTGTTACATATGCTGTGTACAGTGAAAGGGCAGTGAATGGTCTGCTTCATGAAGGGCCTGGAGATTAGCTGGGATTTCTCTATTAAGAACTTACTCTTAGGCTGTGTAGAAAAAGTAACCCTTCTGCACTGTTGGTGGAAAGACAGATTTGTACAACCACTATGGAAATCAGTGTGGCGATTCCCTAAAAAGCTGGGATTGAGATACCATTCAAACCAACTATTCCTCTCCAGGGTATTTTTCTATAAGAACTGAAAAACTCAAACTTCAGCGAGTTTATAGTTTATACATGTACCCACGTTTATAGCGATGCAATTTGTCAGAGCTGAATCCTGAAAACATCCCAGATGCCAATCAAGTGTGGAATAGATAAAGAAGATGAGGTATTTTTACACAGTGAACTATTATTCCGCTATAAAACAGGATAAATTTGAGTCCTTTGTCAGTAAATGGATGCAACTCGAGAACACACTCTTAAGTGAAATAAATCACACACACACACACAAATAATAAATAAATCAGAACTCCCATATGCAAACATCATATTGTCTCCAGTGTGAGACCTTGAAAGAGAAAAATACAATCGTAAGGGCAGAATAGATGAAAAAGGAATAACTTATTTATGATAAATGATTTACTAGGCAGAGAAGGACAGGAGTGGAAAGGGTGAGAAGAGGTTTATCTATGTATGTAAGTAGGACTGCTTGGAAAATATACTGTACACTTCTGCTGGTTTATAGAAAGGAGCAGTTGATGCTTTCATCTTTTTTGTCTCCTTTTTCCAAATGTTTGAACTTTTTCTCTTCCTAATTTCTTATACATTTCTTTTTCTTTGTCTTTTTCTTCTTCCAATTTTACATGCATATATCATAATAAGAATAAATAGTTGGAAGACAATACTATGTATTAGAACAGATACTGTGAAATTCATGTTACTTTAAGTGAATTTCTGTACTATTTGTACTGTTTTTGCTTTCATTCTAATTTGTACTTTTTAAAAAATAAAAAATTGAAAAAAATAACTCACTCCTAGAAACACAAATCATAAGGCAAAAAGGATGAGTTTCTATTGTAGCCATGCATAAGTATGGATGTCCTGGCGGCCAAACAAATAAATTCTAGACAAAGAATAAGTGTCCACCTCCTTAGTGAAAACAACTATAATCAAATAAACCTCAGGGACAACTCTAGATAAGACAATGGACAAGATACAGCACTACAGGGTGTGTGGCTCTGTGAATGACTGCGGTTTACACTGAGAAGTATTTGCCTATATCTTGTGTTATGCTCCGCACAGTGACAGGACAGTGAAGGCTCTGCTTCCCAAAGGGCCTGAGCTCTGCTTCCCAAAGGGCCTGAGCTCTGCTTCCATTTCTCCATTTAGAACTCAGGCTTAGTAACACACATCATATAGCAGAAAGAATCAGTTGTATTTAGACAATTGTAGCCATTCATATGTACTAAAGTCCTGGTGCCCATAGTGATCGATGGAAAAGAAAAAATAGGTGGAAAATGTCCACCTTCTGGGTACTAGCACCTACAAGAGAATGAACCTCGGGGATAATTCCCCACAAGATAGTGGACAAGATGTAGTACTATGCAGAGTGTGGCTCTGAGAATCACTGTGGTTTCTAGTGTGAATTTTTGGACTGTGTTCTGTGTTACGCTGTTTCTGGTGACAGTGCAGAGCAGCCTCTGCTTCCCAAGGGACCAGGAGCTTAGCTGGCAATTCTGCACTAAGAAGTCACTCTTAGAAACACAAATCATATTGCATAAATAATCATTTATATCTAGACAATTATAACCATCAATATATACTGATGTCCTAGAGCCAGTCAGAATCAATGGAAAAAAACATCAAGTATTCACATTCTTTGTAGAAGCAGCTACTGTCAAATCAAGGTGAGGGATAATTCCTCGGAGTCAACAAGATGTAGTACTAGAAGTGGCTGGCCAGATAGTTCTGTGGATTAAAGTACCTACTTACACAGGCAGGGACCAGGGTTCGATCCCTGGCATGCTGTGCCAGCCCCACCCACAGGGCACACTGAGATGGCAAATGAGACCGGATGTGGATGTGTGCACCTGCAATCCCAGTGCTTGGGAGGCTGAAAGCAGGAGGATCACTGCAAGTCTGATGTGTGTAGTGACACCCTGTAGACCCTATACATTAAAAATAAATGACTCCCATTGTAAATTTTTGGCTTATATCCTGTGCAATGCTGTGTTCAGCGACAGGGCAGTGAAGACTCTATATTGCAAAGGCCCTGGAGCTTAGCGGGCTTTTCTTCATTAAGAACTCTTAGAAATACAAATCATATGACAAAAATTATCAGCTATATTTAGACAATTGTAGCTATCATTATGTACTGAATTCCTGGTAACCTTACCAATCAATAAGAAAACAAAGAATGTATCCACGTTCTCTGTGCAAGCTGCTAGAATCAAATCAACCATGGAGAGAACTCCCCACAAAAGACTGGAAAAGATATAAAATTACTCAGTGTGGCTCTGCAAATAACTGCAGTTTGCAGATTGAATTATTGGCCTGGGTCCCATTCTATCCTTTGTGTAGTGACACAGCAGTGAAGGCTCTGCCTCACAAAGGACATGGAGCTTAACTGGCTTTTCTCCATGTAGAACCCAGGCTTAGTAACACAAATTATCTGGCAGAAAGAAATAGCTGTATTTATAGTATCGTAACCATTAATATGTACTGATGTCCTGGTGTACATAGGAACCCTTAAAAGAAAAACAAAGTGTCCATTTTCTCTGTACAAAGAGTTACAATCAAATCATCCTCAGGAATAATTCCCCAAAGGAGAGAGGAAAAGATGCAGTACTAGGTTGACTGTGATTCTGTTTATATCTATGGCTTCCAGTGTGAATTGTTGCCCTGTATTATTCTCTGTGCAGTGACAGAACATCAAATACTCTGTTTCCCAAAGGTCCTGGAATTTCTCCATTTAGAACTCAGGCTTAATAACACAAATCATATAGCAGAAATGATCAGCTATACTTAGAGAGCTGTACCCATTCATATGTACTGACATCCTCATGCCATAGGAAGCCATGGAAGAGAATAGGTATCTATTTCCTCTGTGCAAGCAGCTATGGTTCAATCAACCTCACGGATAATTTCCCATAAGACAGTGGACAACATGGAGCACTAAGCAGACTGGCTCTGTGAATAGCTTTGTTTTCCAATGTGCTTTATTGGCTTGTATCCTGGCTTATACTGTCTGCCTTGATAGGGCAATGAAGGCTCTGCTTATCAATGGGCCTGGAGCTTAGCTAGCATTTCTCCACTAAGAGTTCATTCTTAGAAATACATATCACAGGGCAGAAAGGATCAGCTCTATTGTAGCCATTCATATGTACTGAAGTCCAGGTGCCCACAGAAATGAATGGAAGGGAAAGAATAACTGTCCAGTTTCTCTGTGTAAGCAACTACACTGGCATCCACCTGGGGGATAATTCACCATAAGAGAATGGACAATATGCCACTGTAGGCAGAGTGTGGCTCTCTGAATAACTGTGATATCCAGAGTGAACTACTGGTCTGTATCCTTTGTTCTTCTTGTGCAGGTACAGTGCAGTTCAGGAACTATTTCCCAAATTTCATGTATCTTAGCTGGCATTTCTCCATTAAGAACTCACTCTTAGAAAAGCAAATCATACAGAAGAAGGAATCAGCTGTATTTATTGAACTGTAGCCAATACTATGTACTGATATCCTAGTGACCATAGGAATCAATGAAAGAGAAAGAATAAGTGTTTGCTTTCTCTGTGTAAGTAGCTACAACTGAATCAAAGTCAAAGATAGTTTCTGATGAGATAGTGAACAATATACACCACTAGGCAGAGTTTCTCCTGTGAATTATTAGCCTGTAACCTTTGTTCTTCTTGTACAGTGACAGTGCAGTTAAGGTTCTTATTCCCAAAGTGCCTGGAGCCTTGCTATCATTTCTCCATGAAGAACTCACTCTGAGAAACACAAAGTATGCGGCAGAAGGCATCAGATGTATTTAGGGATTGTAGCCACTACACATACTAACCCACTGGAGCCCATAGGAATCAATGGAAGAAAAATAATATGTGTCCTCTTTTTCTGTGTGGGCATGTACAACTTAATCTAAGTCAGGGAGAACCTAAGTTCAGGTAAAGCATGGATCTCTGAATAACTATGGTTTCTATCATGAATTATTGGCCTGTATCCTTTGTTATTCCCACCCCAATTAATGAACTGTGCAGAACTATCAAATTCAGTGGTGACAAAGAACAACTGAATTAATTCATGACCTCCAAACCAACCCTACAAACAGTATTAACAGATATCCTAGAAAGAGACAGAAACAACTATAGTTTGAAGAGCAACAACAGAATGTAACCACCAAAAAGAACAAGTAATTAAAAATCAGAAAAAAGTTTGAATCTATATCTGGAAAATAACATGACAAAGATATGCCAATACATATCAGTTACAGTCATCAATGTAAATAGCTTCAATTCACCAATAAAATGAAACAGACTGGCAGAGTAGATTAAGAAACAAAATCCAACAATATGCTGTACTGAAGAAACACATGTAACTCAAAATGAAATTCACAGACTAAAAGTCAAAGGATGGGAAATGACTCTCCATGCCAAAGGGTACCAGAAAAAGGCAGAGGTAGCTATTCTGGTTGCTAACAATATCAAGTTCAAAACAAAATCATTCAAAGAGATAAAGAAGACCACTATGTACTTGTTAAGGGAAAACTGTAAGAGATAACTATAAACATACATGAATCCAATATAGAAGCAGCCACTTAAGAACACAAATTTTAACAGACATGAAAAGTAAATGCACAATAATACAATTGCAGCAGAGTTTTATACACCACCATCACAAAGATAGATTAACTAGGCAAAATATCAGCTAAGAAATAACAATTAAATCAAACTTGTGAAGAAATAGACATAGCAGACTTTTATTTCAAATATTTCAAAGACCAATATTTGGGATCTCATCTTATTAAAAAGCCTTTGCACATCAAAAGAAATCACAATAGAGTAAAAAGACAACCCACAGAGTCAGAAAAATTTTTTAGCCAACTTTCCCTCACACAAAGAACTTTTATTTAGGAGATATAAACAATTAAAAAAACTCAGACCCCCAAATTCAAAGACCCAATTCAAAACTGGGCATCTAAGATGAATACACGCTTCTCAGATGAGAAAATACAAATGACGAATATATGAAAAAATACTCATTTAAGAAATGCAAATTAGCCAGGTGTAGTGGCGCACACCTGTAATCCCAGCACTTGGGAGGCTGAGGCAGGAGGCTCGGTGCGAGCTCGAGACCAGCCTGGGTTCCAAAAGTGAGCTCAAGGCCAGCCTGAACTGCATAGTGAGACCCTGTCTCAAAAAAAAAAGTAAATTAAAACAACACTGAGATTCTGTCTCAACTCAAAAAGAATGGCTACCATCAAGTAGTCATCTAAAAACAAATGTTGGAGGGATTGTGGGGAATAAAGAATCCTTCTCCACTGTTAGTGGGAGGGCAGACTTGTTCAACCACTGTGGAGTTCAGTATGGAGATTATTCAAAGGGCTAGGATTAGAAGTCTCGTTCAACCTGTATCTTTCATGAAGAATTAAAACATCATACCACAATGCTATATGTGTACCCATATTTATAGCAGTACAATTTGTATAGCTAAATCTTGGAAACAACCCAAATGCCTACCACCTGAGAAATGAATAAAAAATATATTTTAAGACAAATTTTAATGAACTTGAAAAATCTAACAATAACATAATCTTAATAGGGGACACTTAACACCCCTTTATCTCAAAGAGCTAGGTCAACTAGACAAAAAATTAGCAAAGAGGTAGCAGAACTGAACTAAACTTTTGAACAAATGGACTTAGTGGACATTTACAGAGTGCTCTACCCAACATCTGAATACAGATTATTTTCAGCTGCACATAGGGTGTTCTCTAAAACAGATCACTTACTAGCTCACAGATCCTGCTTAAGTAAATGCAAGAAAACTGAAAATATCCTATGCATATTATCTGACCACAGTATAATGAAACTGGAAATTAATGATAAAAGAAACCATAAAAAACATAAATACATGGAAATTAAATAACACCCTCCTCAGTAACCAATGGGTTACAGATGAAATTAAACAATAGCTAAAATCCAACAAAAATTCAAACACAACATACCAGAATCTGTGGGATGCAATAAAAGTAGTTATCAGAGGGAAATTTATAGCAGTGAACTCACACATTAGGAAAACAGAACAAAAATAAATAAAATCATTAATGTTACACCTCAAACTTCTAGAAAAAGAAGGGCTAACCAATCCAAAAGGCCCAAAACAGAAGGAAATTATAAAGCAGAAATTAATGAACTTGAGACAAAGAAAACAATACAAAAAATTAATAAATCAAAGAGCTGGTTCCTTTAAAGATTCAATAAAATTGATAAATCCATAGCCTACCTAACCAAAAAGAAGTGGGGGGGGGGACCTCAAATTCAAGCAAAAGGAATCAGATGAAATAAGTTCAGATCCTATGGAAATATAGAATATCATAAATAGCTACTTTGAAAATCTTTACTCTCACAGAATTGAATACAAAAAAATGGACAGATTCTTAGATAGCTACAAATTACCAAAATTGAGTCAAGAAGACTCAATTTTGTAGCATAGCAGTTACAAATCAATACTCAACAATCAATAGCATTCCTTTACACAGAGAGCAAACACACTGAGAAGGAAATTAGAGAAACAATACCCTTCACAATACCTGAGAGAGAGAGAGAGAGAGAGAGAGAGAGAGAGAGAGAGAGAGAGAGGCCTAAGAATCTAAGTAAGTAAAAAATCTATACAATGAAAATTATAATACTCTGGAAAAAAAAAAAAACAGATCAAAAAGATTTCAGAAAATGGAAAGATACTCCTTGCTCTTGGATAAGAAGAATTAACATTGTGAAATGGCCATATTCCCAAAATTGTTATACAGATTTAATGCAATCCCTATCAAAATACCACCAACATACTTCGCAGATCTAGAGAAACATTCCTAAAATCTATTTGGGACCAGAAAAGACCTAAAATAGCAAATTAAATCCTGGGCAACAAAGGCAAAAGCAGGAGGCATTACAATCCCTGGCTTGAAATTATTCTCTAAAGTTACTATTATAAAATCAGTATGGTACCGGTAAACAAAACAAAACAAAGCAAAACCTTGAATATCAAGAAACATATTAGAAGATGCAGGTACAACTACAAATACTATCACCTTGTCTTTGATAAAGGAGCCAAATTTGTACACTGGAAGAAACATAGCCACTTTAATAAATGTCTCTCCATATGCTGAAAACTAAAACTAGATCCAGGTCTATCACCATGCACTAAACTAAAGTCAAAATAGATCAAAGGTTTAAATATTAAAACAAAAAAATACTAAATCTACTGGAAGAGAAAGTAGGTAAAGACATAAGGGTAGACAGAGTTCATGAGCAAAAGCCAAACTGCATGGGAAATACCTCAAAGTATCAAGAGCTAATATCTTATTGAGAAGTTTCTGTATATCAATGAAATCACCAACAATCATTCCAAGGACTTCTATCTAGAATATATACATAAGTAAAAAAAGAAAATCAGGCCCCCAAACTCAAAGACTCAATCCAAAAATGAGCATCTGAGATAAATACATACTTTTCAGAGGAAGAAATAAAAATGGCAAATAAATACCTGAAAAAAAATGTTGCACAGCCCTGGTTATTTGAGAAATACAAATTAAAACAATATTGAGATACCATCTCACCCCAGAAATAATGGTTGTCATAAAGAAATTAATAACAAATGCCAGATACAGGCTCTGAGGGAAAAGGACCCCTTCTCCAGTATTGGTGGGAATGTAGATTGGTACAATCATTATGGGAATTGGTGTGGAGACTCTTCAAAAAACTAGAATTGAAAGTCCCATTGAGTCCAGCTATTCCTCTTCTGGGTACTTTTCCAAAAGAACTGAAAACATCATACCACAATGATGAAAAATATGTGGTATTTTTATGCAATGGAATATTATTCAGCTATAAAAAATGACAAACTTGAGGCCTTCATAGGTAAATGGTTCCAACTAGAGGCCATATGAAAAAGTGAAATAAATCAGATCCACATGTGTACACATCATATTGTCTGCCTAGTGTAAGAACCTTAAATAAGAAATAAAATCTTAAGGGCATAATAGATATAGTAAAATGGAAAGAAACTGAACTAAAGGGATAAGCAATGAAGATGAGGGAAAGCAAAAAACAGGAAAAAAGGGAGGGG
>PVJA010031087.1:0-25200 GCA_004027025.1 Myocastor coypus | reverse complement strand
TTCTTCTTCTTCTTCTTCTTCTTCTTCTTCTTCTTCCTCTTCTTCTTCTTGTTCTTCTTTTCTTGTTCTTCTTCTGGTCCTTCTTGTTATTATTATTCTTGTTATCTTCCTGTTCATGTTCTTCTTCTTCGTCTTCTTCTTTTCTTCTTATTATTCGTCTTCTTCTTCTTTTTCCTTTTCATGTTCTTCTTCTTCGTCTTCTTCTTGTTCTTCCTCTTCTTCTTCATCGTATTCCTCTTTCCTTCTCCTTCTTCGTCTTCTTATTCGTTTCTACTTTTTCTTCTTCTTCTTCTTCTTCTTCTTCTTCTTCTTCTTCTTCTTCTTCTTCTTCTTGTTCTTCTTCTTCTTCGTCTTCTTCTTTTCTTTTTGTTCTTCTTCTTCTTCCGCTTCTTCTTGTTCTTCGTCTTCTTCATTTCTTTTTCTTCTCGTTCCTCTTCATGTTTTGTCTTTTTCTTCTTATTCTTCTTCTTCTTTTTCTTTTTCTTCTTCTTCTTCTTCTTCTTCTTCTTCTTCTTCTTCTTCTGTTTCTCTTCGTTTTCTTCTTGGTCATGTTTTTCTACTTCTTCGTCTTCTTATTCTTTTAATCATCATCATCGTCTTCTTCTTCTTCTTCTTCTTCTTCTTCTTCTTCTTCTTCTTCTATTCTTCTTCTTCCTGGGAGCTGACCCTGAGCACCCGCCGCGGATAAGCTCCTTCGGCCACTCTGCCCCGCCTCTGCGTTTCCGAAACTAAATTCTTGTTCTAGCCCAGACCCAAATCGCACCGCTGGGAGCTGAGCCCTCACACCCTCCTGCGCCCCTCTGCCCCGCCTCTTCATTCCCACACGTAACTTCCTGTTCCAGCTCAGACACAAATCGCACCGCTGGGAGCAGAGCCCGCGCACATGCCACGCGTAAGCTCCCTGCCCCTCTCTGCTCCTCCCCTGCGTTCCCGAAACTAAGTTCCTGTTTCAGCCCAGACCCACATCGCACCGCTGGGAGCTGAGTCTGCGCACATGCCGCGAGTAAGCTCCCTGCGCCCCTCTGCCCAGCCTCTGCGTTCAGCTAACTAACTTCCTGTTCCAGCCCAGACACAAATCGCACGGCTGGGAGCTGAGCCTGCGCATCCGACGCGAGTAAGTTCCGTGCACCTGTCTTTCCCGCCTCTGCGTTCCCGCAACTAACTTTCTGTTCCAGCCCAGACCCACTGCGCACCTCTGCCCCGCCTCTGTGTTCCTGCAACTAACTTAATGTTTTAGCCCAAACACAAATCACACCGCTGTGAGCTTAGCCTGTGCAGCCACGACGAGTAATCTCCCTGCGCCCATCTGCCCCGCCTTTGCGTTCCTGCAACTAACTTCCTCTTCCAGCCCAGACCCAAATCGCAGCGCTGGGTGCTGAGCCTGCGCACCCGCCGCGTGTAAGCTACCTTCGCCGCTCTGCCACGCCTCTGCGTTCCTGCAACTAACTTCCTCTTCTAGCCCAGACACAAATCGCACCGCAGGGAGCTGAGCCTGCGCACCCGCCGTGAGTAAGCTCCCTGCGCCCTTCTGCCCCGCCTCTGTGTTCCCGCAACTAAATTCCTCTTCAAGCCCAGACCCAAACCGCAGTGCTGGGAGCTGAGTCCAGGCACCCGCTGCGGGTAAGATCCCTGCGCCCCTCTGCCCCGCCTCTGCGTTCCTGCAACTAACTTCCTGTTTCAGCCCAGACCCAAATTGCAACATTGGGAGCTGAGCCTTCGCAACCGCCGCGGCTAAGCTCCCTGTGCCCCTCTGCCCAGCCTCTGCATTCCCGCAACTAACGTCCTGTTCCTGCCCAGACCCAAATCGCACTGCGGGGAGCTGAGCCTGCGCACCCGCCGCAGGTAAGCCCTGCCTCTGTGTTCCCGCAACTAACTCTCCGGTTCCAGCCCAAACCCACTGCGCCCCTCTGCCCCACCTTTGCGTTTCTTCAACTAACTTCGTGTTCCAGCCGAGACCCAAATCGCCCCGCTGGGAGATGAGCCTTCGCACCCGCTGTGGGTAAGCTCCCTGCGCCCATCTGCCCAGCCTCTGCGTTCCCGCAACGAACTTCCTCTTGCAGCCCAGACCCAAATCGCAGTGCTGGGAGCTGAGCCCGCTCACCCGCCGTGGGTAAGATCCCTGCGACCCTCTCTCCCGCCTCTGCATTCCCGCAACTAACTTCCTTTTCAGCCCAGACCAAAATTGCAACGTTGGGAGCTGAACCTTCGCAACCGCCGCGGGTAAGCTCCCTGCGCCCCTCGGCCCCGGCTCTGCGTTCCGGCAACTAACTTCCTGATCCAAGCCAGACTGACTGAGACCCTCTGCCCCACCTCTGCATTCCTGCAAATAATAACCTGTTCCAGCCCAGACCCAAATCGCAGCGCTGGGAACTGAGGCTGCGCACCCGCCGCGGGTAAGCTCCCTGCGCCCCTCTGCCCCGCCTCGGCGTTCCGGCAACTAACTTCCTGCTCCAACACAGACCGACTGCGCCCCTTTGCCCCTCCTCTGCGTTCTGGCAACTAACTTCCTGTTCCACCACAGACCCACTGCGCACTTCTGCCCCGCCTTTACGTTCCCGCAAATAACTTCCTCTTCCAGAACAGACCCACTGCTCCCTTCTGCCCCATCTCTGAGTTCCAGCAACTAAATTCATCTTCCAGCCCATACCCAAATCGCAGCGCTGGGAGCTGAGTCTGCGCACCCGCCGCTGGTATGCTGTCTGTGCCCCTCTGTCCCACTTCTGCGTTCCCGCGACTAACTTCCTGCTCCAGCCCAGACCCAAATCGCACCCCTGGGAGCTGAGCCTGTACACCAGTCGTGGGTAAGCTCCTTGCCCCCCTCTGCCCAACCTCTGCGTTTGCGCAACTAACTTTCTGTTCCAGCCCAGACCCAAATCGCACCGCTGGGAGCTGAGCCTGCGCTCCCGCCTCGGGTGAGCGCCCTGCGAAACTCTTTTCCTCCTCTGCGTTCCCGCAACTAACTTCCTGTTCCAGCCCAGACCAAAATCGCACGGCTGGGAGCTCAGCCTGCGCACACGCTGCGGGTAAACTCCCTGCGCCCCTCTGCCCTGCCACTGCGTTCCCACAACTAACTTCCTGCTCCAGCCCAGACGCAAATCGCACCGCTGGGAGCTGAGCCTGCGCACCTTCTGCGGGTAAGCTCCCTGCGCCCCTCTGCCCAACCTCTGCGTTTCAGCAAATAACTTCCTGTTCCAGCCCAGAGTCAAATCGCAGCGCTGGGAGCTGAGCCTCCGCACCCGCCGTGGGAAAGCTCCCTGCGCGCCTCTGCCTCGCATCTGCATTCCCACGACTAATTTCCTATTCCAGCCCAGACACAAATCTCAGCGCTGGGAGCTGAGCATGCGCCCCCGCCGCGCTTAAGCTCCCTGCGCCTCTGTGCCCCGCCACTGAGTTCCCGCAATTAACTTCCTGCTCCAGTCCACACCAACAGCCCCCCTCTGCCCCGCCTCTGCGTTCCCGCAACTAACTTCCTGTTCCAGCCCAGACCCAAATCGCAGCGCTGGGAGCTGAGCGAGCGCATGCACCGCGGGTAAGCTCCGTGCGCCCCTGTGACCCCACTCTGCGTTCCCGCAACTAACTTACTGTTCCAGCCCAGACCCAAATCGCAACGCTGGGAGCTCAGCCAGCGCACCCGCCACGGGTAAGCTCACTGCGCCCCTCTGCCCCGCCTCTACATTCCCGCAACTAACTTCCTGTTCCCACCCAGACCCAAATAGCACCGCTGGGAGCTGAGCCTGCGCACTCGCCACGGGTAAGCTCCATGCGCCCCTCTGCCGAGCCTCTGCGTTCACGCAAGTAACTTCCTGTTCCAGCCCAGAACGAAATCGCACCGCTGGGATCTGAGACTGCGCACCCACCGCGGGTAAGCTCCATGCGCCACTCTGCCCCGCCTCTGCATTCCCGCAACTAAATTCCTGTTCCAGCCGAGACTCAAATCGCACTGCTGGGAGCTACGCCTGCGCACCCACCGCCGGTAAGCTCCCTGCGCTCCTCTACCCGCCTCTGCGTTCCCGCAACAAATTTCCTGTTCGAGCCCAGACTCAAATCGCAGAGCTGGGAGCTGAGCCCGCGCAACCTCCACGGGTAAGCTCCCTGCACTCCTGGGCCCCACCTCTGCTTTCATGCAACGAACTTGCTGTTCCCACCCAGACACAAATCGCACCTGGCGCGAGTAAGTTCCCTGCGCCCCTCTGATCCGCCTCTGCGTTCACGCAAGTAACTTCCTGTTCCAGCCGAGACCCACTGCGCACCTCTGGCCCACATCTGCGTTCCCGCAACTGACTTCCTCTTCCAGCCCAGACCCAAATTGCAGCGCTGGGAGCTGAGCATGCGCACCCGCCGCGGGTAAGCTCCCTGCGCCACACTCGGCCGCCTCTGCGCTCCCGCAACTAACTTCCTGTTCCAGAGCAGACCCAAATCGCATCGCTGGGAGCTCAGCCTGCGAACCCGTCGCAGGTAAGATCCCTGTGCCCATCTGCCCCGCCTCTGCGTTCCCGCAACTAACTTGCTGTTCCAGCCAAGACCCAAATCGCACCGCTGGGAGCTGAGCCTGCGCACCCGCCGCGTGTTAGGTCGGTGCGCCCCTCTGCCCTGCCTCTGCGTTCCCATGACTATCTTCCCCTTCCAGCCCAGCCCAAACCACGCTGCTGGGAGTTGAGCCTGCATACACGTCGCTGGTAAGACCCTGCGCCCCTCTGCACCGCCTCTGCATTCCCGCGACTAACTTCCTGTTCCAGCCCAGCCCGAACCGCACCTCGGGGAGCTGAACCTGCGCACCCGCCGCGGGTAAGGCCCTGCGCCCCTCTGCCCCGTCACTGCGTTCCCACGACTAACTTCCTGTTACAGCCCAGCCCAAACCGCACCGCTGGGAGCTGAGCCTGCGCATCCGCCCCGGTAAGGCCCTGCGCCCCTCTGCCCCGCCTCTGTGTTCTCGTGAGTGAGTTCCTGTTCCAGCCCAGCCCAAACCGCACCGCTGGGAGCTGAGCCTGCGCAGCTGCTGCGGGTAAGCCCCTGTGCCCCTCTGCCACGCCTCTGCATTCCCGGGACTAACTTGCTGGTCCAGCCTAGCCCAAACCGCACCGCTGGGAGCTGAGCATGCGCAACCGATGCGAGTAAGTCCCTGCGACCCTCTGCACCGCCTCTGCGTTCCCGCGACCAACTTCCTGTTCCAGCCTAGCCCAAACTGCACCGCTGGGAGCTGAGCCGGCGCACTCGCCACAGACAAGCCCCTGCACACCTCTGTCCCGCCTCTGCCTTCCCGCAACTAAATTCCTGTTCCAGCCCAGCCCAAACCGAACCGCTGGGAGCTGAGCGTGCGCACCCGCCGCTGTAAGCACCTGCGCCCCTCGGCCCCGCCTCTGCATTCCCGTGACTAACTTCCTGTTCCAGCCCAGACAAAAATCGCACCGCTGGGAACTCAGCCTGCGAACCCGCCGCAGGTAAGCTCCCTGCGCCCCTCTGCGCCGCCTCTGCGTTCCCGCAACTAACTTCCTGTTGCAGCGCAGACACAACTCACACCGCTAGGAGCTGAGCCTGCACTCCCGCCACGGGTAAGCTCCCTGCGCACCTCTCCCTGCCTCTGCGTTAACGCAACTAACTTCCTGTTCCAGCCCAGACACACATCGCATCGCTATGAGCTGAGCCTGCGCACCAGCCGTGAGTAAGTTCGCTGCGCCGCTCTGCCGCGCCTCTGCGTTCCCGCAACTAACTTCCTGTTCCAGCCCAGATGCAAATTGCACCGCTGGGATCTGAGCCGGCGCACCCTCCGTGGATAAGCTCCCTGCGCCCCTCTGCCCCGCCTGTGAGTTCGCGCAACTAAGTTCCTGTTCCAGCCCAGACTCAAATCGCACCGCTGTTAGCTGAGCCCACGCACCCGCCGCGGGTAAGTTCCCTGCGCCCCTGTGCCCCGCCTCTGCGTTCCCGCAACTAACTTCTTGTTCTAGCCCATACCCAAATAGCAGCGCTGGGAGCTGAGCGTGCGCATGCACCGCGGGTAAGCTCCGTGCTCCCCTCTGCCCCGCCTCTACGTTCCCGCAACTAACTTCCTGTTCCCAACCCACCCAAATCGCAACGCTAGGAGCTGAGCCTGCGCACTCGCCACGGGAAAGCTCCCTGCGCCCTTCTGCCACGCCTCTGCATTCCCGCAACTAACTTCCTGTTCCCACCCAGACCCAAATCGCACCGCTGGGAGCTGAGCCTGCGCACCCGCCACATGTAAGCTCCCTGCGCCCCACTGCCCCGCCTCTGCTTTAACGCAACTAACTTCCTGTTCCAGTCTAGACCCAAATCGCACCGCGGGGAGCTGAGCCTGCGCACACGCCACAGGTAAGCTCCATGCGCCCCTCTGCCCCGCTTCTGCGTTCCCGCAATTAAATTCCCCTTCCAGCCCAGACCCAAATTGCACCGCTGAGAGCTGAGCCTCCGCACCCACCGCGTGGAAGCTCCCTGCGCCCCTCTGCCCCGCCTCTGCATTCCCGCAACTAACTTCCGTTTCTAGCCGAGATCCAAATCGCAGCTCTAGGAGCTGAGCCTGCGCACCTGCTGCGGGTAAGCTGACTCTGCCCCTCTGCCGTGCCTCTGCGTTCCGGAAACTAACTTCCTGTTCCCACCCAGTCACAAATCTCAGCGCTGGGAGCTGAGCCTGCACACCCGCCGAGGGTAAGCTCCCTGCACCCCTCGGCCCCGCCTCTGCGTTCTGGCAACTAACTTCCTGTTCCAGCCCAGACCGAAATCGCACCCCTCGGAGCTGAGCGTGCGCACCCGTCGCGAGTAAGATGCCTCCGCCCCTCTTCCCTGCTTCTGCATTCCCGCGACTAAATTCCTGTTCCAGCCCAGACACAAATCGCACCGCTGGGAGCTCAGCCTGAATATACGCTGCGGGTAAGCCCCTGTGCCCCTCTGCCCCGCCTCTGCGTTCCAGCGACTAACTTCCTGTTGCAGCCCAGGCCAAACCGCACCGCTGGGAGCTGAGCTTGCGCAACCGGCACGGGTAAGACCCTGCGCCCCTCTGCCCGTCCTCAGCGTTCCTGCGACTAACTTCCTGTTCTAGCCAAGCCCAAAACGCACCGCTGGCAGCTGAGCCTGCTCACCCACTGCGGCTAAGCCCCTGCGACCATCTGCCACTCCTCTGCGTTCCCGCGAGCAACTTCCTCTTCCAGCCCAGTCCAAACCGCACCGCTGGGAGCTGAGCCTGCGCACCCGCCGCGGGTATGCCCCTGCGCCCCTCTGCCCAGCCTCTGTGTTCCCGCGACTAACTTCCTGTTCCAGCCCAGACCAAACCGCACCGCTGGGAGCTGAGCCTGCGCACCCGCCGTAGGTAAGGCCCTGCGTCCCTCTGCCCCGTCACTGCGTTCCCACGACTAACTTCCTGTTCCAGCTCAGCCCAAACCGCACCGCTGGGAGCTGAGCCTGCGCACCCGCCACAGGTAAGCCGCTACGCCCCTCTGCCCCGTCACTGCGTACCCACGACTAACTTCCTGTTCCAGCTCAGGCCAAACTGCACTGCTGGGAGCTGAGCCTGCGCACCTGCCACGGGTAAGCCACTGCACCCCTCTGCCCCGCCTCTGCGTTCCCATGACTAACTTCCTGTTCCAGCCCAGCTGATACCGCACCGCTGGGAGCTGACCCTGCGCACCTGCTGCGGGTAATACCCTGCGCCCCTCTGCATCGCCTCTGCTTTACCGCGACTAACTTCCGTTCCAGCCTAGCCCAAACCGCACCGCTGGGAGCTGAGCCTGCGAACCCGCAGCAGGTAAGCCCCTGTTCCCCTCTGCCCAGCCTCTGCGTCCCCACGACTAACCTCCTGGTCCAGCCCAGCCCAAACCACACCGCTGGGAGCTGAGCCTGCACATTCACCACGGATAAGCCCCTGCGCCCCTCTGCCACGACTCTGCGTTCCCGGGACTAACTTCCTGTTCCAGCTGAGCCCAAACCGCACTGCTGGGAGCTGAGCCTGCGCACCCACTGTGGGTAAGCCCCTGTGCCCCTCTGCCCCGCCTCTGATTTCCCGTGACTAACTACCTGTTCCAGCCCAGCCCAAACCGCACAGCTGGGAGCTGAGCCAGCGCACCTGCCACAGATAAGACCCTGCGCCCCTCTGCCACACCTCTGTGTTCCCGAGACTAACTTCCAGTTCCAGCCCAGCCCAAACCACACCGCTGAGAGCTGACCCTGCGCACCCGCCTCTGGTAATCCCCTGCGCCGCTCTGCTCCACCTCTGAGTTCCCGCGACTCACTTCCTGTTTCAGGGTAGCCCAAACCGCACCACTGGCAAGTGAGCCTGCGCACCCGCTGCGGGTAAGCCCCTGCGCCACTCTGCGCCGCCTCTGCATTTCCGCGACTAACTTCCTGTTCCAGCGCAGCAAAAACCTCACCGCTGGCCACTGAGCCTGCGCACACGCCGCGGGTAATCCGATGCACCCCTCTGCCTCACCTCTGTGTTCTCGCGACTAACTTCCTGTTCCGGCCCAGCCGAAATCGTACCGATGGGAGCTGAGCCTGTGCATCTGGCGCGGATAAGCCCCTGCACCCCTCTGCCCCGCCTTTGCCTTACCGCGACTAACTTCCTGTTCCAGCCCAGCCCAAATGGCACCGCTGGGAGCTGAACCTGCGCACACGCCGCAGGGAAGCCACTGCGGCCCTCTGCACTGCCTCTGCGTTCCCATGTCTAACTTCCTGTTGCAGCCCAGCCCAAACCGCACGGCTGGGAGCTAAGCCTGCGCACACGCCACGGGTAAGCCCCTGCGCCCCTCTGCCCAACCTCTGCGTACCCGCGGTTAACTTCCTGTTCCAGCCCAAACCGCACCGCTGGGAGCTGAGCCGGCTCAGCCCCCGCGGGTAAGCTACTGCGCACCTCTGCACCGCCTCTGCGTTCCTGCGATCAACTTCCTGTTCCAGCACAGCCCAATCCGTACCGCTGGGAGTTGAGCTTGTGCACCCGCCGCGGGTAAGACCCTGCACACCTCTGAACCGCCTCTGCGTTCCCATGACTAACTTCCTGTTCCAACACAGCCCAAACAGCACCGCTGGGAGCTGAGCCTGCGCACCCACCGGTGGTAAGCCCCTGTGCGCCTCTGCCCCGCCTCTGCGATCCCGCAACCAACTACCTGTTCCAGCCCAGCCCAAACCGCACCCCTGGGAGCTGAGCCTGCGCACCCGACTCTGGTAATCCCCTGCAAACCTCTGCTCCGCCTCTGAGTTCCCGCGACTCACTTCCTGTTTCAGCGTAGCCCAAACCGCACCACTGGGAGCTGAGCCTGTGCACCCGCTGCGGGTAAGCCCCTGGGCCACTCTGCCCAGCCTCTGCGCTCCTGCGACTAACTTCCTGTTCCAGCCCAGCCAAAAACTCACCGCTGGCACCTGAGCCTGCGCACCTGCCGCGGGTAAGCCCCTGCTCGCCTCTGCCCCGCCTCTGCGTTCTCACGTGTAACTTCCTATTCCAGCCCAGCGCAAACCGCACCGCTGGGAGCTGAGCCGGCACACCCGCCGCGGGTAAGCCCATGCAACCCTCTGCCCTGCCTCTGCGTTCCCACGACTAACTTCCTATTCAAGCCCAGCCCTAATCACACCGCTGGGAGCTGAGCCTGCCCATCTGCCGCGGATAAGCCGCTGGGTCCCTCTGACCCGCCTCTGCGTTCCCGCGCCTAACTTCCTGTTCCAGCTCAGCCCAAATCGCACCACTGGGAGCTGAGCCTGCGCATGCGACGCGGATAAGCCCGTGCGCCCCTCTGCCCCGCCTTTGCCTTCCCGTGACTAACTTCCTGTTCCAGCCCAGCCAAAACCGTACCACTGGGAGCTGAGCCTGCGCACCCGTCTCGGATAAGCCGCTGCGCCCCTCTGCTCCGCCTCTGAGTTCCACCGACTAACTACCTGTTCCAGCCCATCCCAAACCGCACCGCTGGGAGCTGAGCCTGCGCACCCACGGCGGGTAAGCCCCGGCGACCCTCTGCCCCGCCTCTGCGTTCCCGAGACTAACTTCATGTTCCAGCCCAGCCCAAACCGCACTGCTGGGAGCTGAGCATGGGCACCCGCCACGGGTAAGCCTCAGCACCCCTCTGCACCGCCTTTGCGTACCCGCGACCAACTTCCTGTTCCAGCCCAGCCCAAACCGCACCTCTGGGAGCTGAGCGTGCGCACCCGCCATGGTAAGCCACTGCACCCCTCTGTCCCGCATCTGCGTTCCCGCGACAAACTTCCTGTTCCAGCCAAGCCCAAACCGCACCGCTGGGAACTGAGCCTGTGCACCCGCCGGGGGTAAGCCCCTGCGCCCCTCTGCCCCGCCTCTGCTTTCCAGCGACTAACTTCCAGTTCCAGCCCAGCCCGAACCGCACCGCTGGGAGCTGAGCCTGCGCACCTGCCGCGGGTAAGCCCCTGCGCCCCTCTGCCCCGTCACTGCGTTCCCACGACTAACTTCCTGTTCCAGCTCAGCCCAAACTGCACCGCTGGGAGCTGAGCCTGTGCACCTGCCGTGGGTAAGCCCCTATGACCCTCTGCTCCGCCTCTGCGTTCCCGCGACTAAATTCCTATTCCAGCCCAGACCCAAAATGCACCACTGGGAGCTCAGCCTGCACACCCGCCGCGAGTAAGCTCCCGGCGCCCCTCTACTCCACCTCTGCGTTCCCACGACAAACTTCCTGTTCCAGCCCAGACCCAAATCGCAGCACTGGGAGCTGACACTGCGCACCCACCGCGAGTAATCTCCCTGCGCCCCTATGCCCCGCTTATTCGTTTCCGCAACTAACTTCCTGTTCGAGCCAACAAACAAATCACACAGGTGGGAACTGAGCTTGCGCACCTGCCGTGGGAAAGCACTCTGCGCCCCTCTACCCCGCCTCTGCGTTCCCGCAACTAACTTCCTGTTCCAGCCCAGACCCACTGCACCCATCTACCCCGCCTCTGCGTTCCCGCAACTAACTTCCTGTTGTAGCCCAGACGCAAATCGCACCGCTGGGTGGTGAGCCTGCGCACCCGTCACGAGTAAGCTCGCTGCGCCCCTCTGCTCCACCTGTGCGTTCCCGCAACTAACTTCCTGTTCGAGCCCAGACTCAAATTGCACAGGTGGGAGCTGAGCCTGTGCACCCGCTGCGAGTAAGCTCGCTGCGTCCCTCTGCCCCACCTCTGCGTTCCTGCAGCTTACTTCCTGTTCGAGCCCACAACCAAATCGCACAATTAGGAGCTGAGCGTGCACACCCGCCTCGGGTAAGCTCCCTGCGCCCCTCGGGCCCGCCTCTGCGTTTCAGCAACTAACCTCCTGTTCGAGCCCAGACCCACGGCGCCCCTCTGCCCCGCCTCGGCGTTCCCGCAACTTACTTTTTGTTCCATCCCAGACCCAAATCGCACCGCTGGGAGCCGAGCCCCCGCACCCGCAGCAGGTAAGCTCCCTGAGCCCCTGTGCCCGGCCTCTGCGTGCACGCAACTAACTTTCAGTTCCAGCCCCGACCCAAATTGCACCGCTGCTAGCTGAGCCTGCGCACCCGCCGCTGGAATGTTCCCTCCGCCCCTCTGCGCGCCTCTGCGTTCCCGCAACTAACTTCCAGTTCCAGCCCAGACCCAGTGCAACCCTGTGCCCCACCTCTGCGTTCCCACAATTAACTTCCTCTTCCAGCCCAGACCCAAATCGCAGCACTGCTAGCTGAGTCTCCGCACCAGCCACGGGTAAGCTCCCTGTGACCCTCTGCCCCCAATCTGCGTTCACGCAACTAACTTCTTCCAGCCCAGACCCACTGAGCCCCTCTGCCCCACCTCTGCATTCCCACGACAAACTTCCTGTTCCAGCCCAGACCCAAATCGCAGCACTGGGAGCTGACACTGCGCACCCACCGCGAGTAATCTCCCTGGCCCCTATGCCCCGCTTATTCGTTTCCGCAACTAACTTCCTGTTACAGCCCAGACCCAACTCGCAGCACTGGGAGTTGACACTGCACACCCGCCGTGAGTAAGCTCCCTGCGCCCCTATGTCCCGCCTCTGCGTTTCCGCAACTAACTTCCTGTTCCAGCCCAGACTCAAATCGCAGTGCTGGGAGCAGAGCCTGCGCACCCGCCGTGTGTAAGCTCCCTGCGCCCCTCTGCCCCGCCTCTGCGTTCCCGCAAATAACTTCCAGTTCCAGCCCAGACCCACTGCACCCCTGTGCCCCAGTTCTGCGTTTCCAAAACTACCTTCCTATTCCAGCCCAGACCCAAATCGCAGCGCTGCTAGCTGAGCCTCCCCATCCGCCGCAGGTAAGCTCCCTGTGTCCCTCTGCCCCCCATCTGCATTCACGCAACTAACTTCCTCTTCCAGCCCAGACCCTCTGCGCCCCTCTGCCCTGCCTCTGCGTTACCACAACTATCTTCCTGTTGCAGCCCAGACCCTAATCGCACCGCTGGGAGCTGAGCATGCGCACCCGCCACGAGTAAGCTCGCTGCGCTCCACTGCCCCGCCTCTGCTTTCCCGCAACTAACTTCCTGTTGGAGCCCACAACCATATCGCACCGGTGGGAACTGAGCTTGCGCACCTGCCGTGGGAAAGCATCCTGCGCCCCTCTACCCCGCCTCTGCATTCCCGCAACTAACTTCCTGTTCTAGCCCAGACCCACTGCACCCATCTACTCCGCCTCTGTGTTCCCGCAACTAACTTCCTGTTGTAGCCCAGACGCAAATCGCACTCTGGGCGGTGAGCTTGCGCACCCGCCACGAGTAAGTTCGCTGTGCCCCTCTGCCCCGCCTCTGCGTTCCCGCAACTAACTTCCTGTTCGAGCCCAGACTCAAATTGCACAGGTGGGAGCTGAGCCTGTGCACCCGCTGCGAGTAAGCTCGCTGCGTCCCTCTGCCCCGCCTCTGCGTTCCTGCAGCTTACTTCCTGTTCGAGCCCACAGCCAAATCGCACAAGTAGGAGCTGAGCGTGCGCACCCGCCGCGGGTAAGCTCCCTGCGCCCCTCGGGCCCGCCTCTGCGTTCCAGCAACTAACTTCCTGTTCGAGCCAAGACCCACTGCGCCCCACTGCCCGGCCTCTGCGTTCCCGCAACTTAATTTTTGTTCCATCCCAGACCCAAATCGCACCGCTGGGACCTGAGTGAGCCCCCGCACCCGCAGCAAGTAAGCTCCCTAAGCCCCTGTGCTGCGCCTCTGCGTTCCCGCAACGAACTTTCAGTTCCGGCCCCGACCCAAATTGCACCGCTGCTAGCTGAGCCTACGCACCCGCCGCGGGAATGTTCCCTACGCCCCACTGCGCGCCTCTGCGTTCCCGCAACTAACTTCCAGTTCCAGCCCAGACGCAGTGCAGCCCTGTGCCCCACCTCTGCGTTCCCACAATTAACTTCCTCTTCCAGCCCAGACCCAAATCGCAGCGCTGCTACCTGAGTCTCCGCACCAGCCGCGGGTAAGCTCCCTGTGCCGCTCTGCCCCCAATCTGCGTTCACGCAACTAACTTCTTCCAGCCCAGACCCACTGCGCCCCTCTGTCCCGCCTCTGCGTTCCCGCAACTAACTTCCTGTTCGAGCCCAGACCCAAATCGCACCGCGGGGAGCTGAGGCTGCGCCCCCGCCGCGGGTGAGCTCCCTGCGCCCCTTTGGCCCTCCTCTGCGTTCCCGCAACAAACTTCCTGTTGAAGCCCAGACCCAAATCGCACCGCTGGGAGCTGAGCCTGCGCACCCACCGCGGGTAAGCTTCCTCCGCACCCCTGCCCTGCCTCTGCGTTCCCGCAACTAACTTCCTGTTCCAACCCAGAGCCAAATCGCACCACTGGGAGCTGTGCCAGCGCACCCGCCGCGGGTGAGCTACCTGCGCCCCTCTGCCCCGCCTCTGTGTTCCCGCAACTAACTTCCTTTTCCAGTCCAGACCCACTGCGCCCCTCTGCCCCACCTCTGCATTCCTGCCAGTAACTTCCTTTTCCAGCCCAGACCCCAATCACAGCGCTGGGAGCTGACCCTGCGCACCCGCTGTGCGTAAGCTACCTGTAGCCCTATGCCCCTCTGCGTTCCCGCAACTAACATCCTGTTCTAGCCCAGACACAAATCGTGCACTGGGAGCTGAGCCTGCACACCCGCCGTGGGTAAGCTCCCTACGCCTCTCTGCCCGGCCTCTGCATTCCCGCAACTAAATTCCTGTTCAAGCCAAGACCCACATCGCACCGCTGGAAGCTGAGCCTGCGCACCCACCGCGGGTAAGCTGCCTGAGCCACTCTGGTCGCCCACTGGGTTCCCGCAACTAACTTCCTGTCCAGCTTACACCCAAATCGCAGGGCTGGGAGCTGAGCCTGCACACCCGCCGCTGGTAAGCTCTCTGCGCCCCTCTGCCCCGCCTCTGCGTTCTCGCAACTAACTTCCTGTTCCAGTCTAGATCCACTGTGCCCCTCTGCCCCTCCTCTGCATTCCTGCAACTAACTTCATGCTCCAGCCCAGACCCAATACACACGCGGGGAGCTGAGCCTGCACACAGGACGGTAAGCTCTCTGTGCCCTCTGCTCCTCCTCTGTGTTCCAGCAACTAAGTTCCTGTTCCAGCCCAGACCAAAATCGCACCGCTGGGAGCTGAGCCCACGCACCCCCGGGGCTAAGCTCCCTGAGCCCCTCTGGCCCGCCTCGGCGTTCCCGCAACTAAATTCCTGTTCCAGCCCAGACACACTGCGCCCCTCTGTTCCACCTCTGCATTCCTGGAACTAACTTCCTCTTCCAGCCCAGACCCAAATCGCAGCACTGGGAGCTGACACTGCTCACGCACCACGAGTAAGGTCCCTGTTCCCCTCTGCCCCCCATCTGCGTTCACGCAACTAACTTCCTCTTCGATCCCAGACCCAAATCGCACCAGTAGGAGCTGAGCGTGCGCACCCGCCGCGGGTAAGCTCTCTGCGCCCCTCGGGCCCGCCTCTGGGTTCCCGCAACTAACTTCCTGTTCCAGCCCAGACCCACTGCGCCCCTCTGCCCCGAGTATGCGTTCCTGCAACGCATTTCCTGTTCCCGCCCAGACCCAAATCGCACCGCTGGGAACTGAGCCTGCGCACCCGCGTTGAGTAAGCTCCCTGCGCCCCTCTGCCCCGCCTCTTCGTTCCCGCAACTAACTTCCAGTTCCAGCCCAGACCCACTGCGCACCTGTGCCCCACCTCTGCGTTCCCACAGCTACCTTCCTCTTCCAGCACAGACCCAAATCGCAGCGCTGCTAGCTGAGCCTACCCACGCGCCGCAGGTAAGCTCCCTGTGCCCCTCTGCCCCCCATCTGCGTTCATGCAACTACCTTCCTCTTCCAGCCCAGACCCTCTGCGCCCCTCTGCCCTGCCTCTGCGTTTCCGCAACTAACATCCTGTTGCAGCCCAGACCCAAATCGCACCACTGGGAGCTGAGCATGCACACCCGCCAAGAGTAAGCTTGCTGCGCTCCTCTGCCCAGCCTCTGCGTTCCCGCAACTAACTTCCTGTTCGAGCCAACAACCAAATCGCACCGGTGGGAGCTGAGCCTCGCACCTGCCGTGGGTAAGTTCCCTGCGCCCCTCTACCCCACCTCTGCGTTCCCGCAACTAACTTCCTTTTCCAGCCCAGAACCACTGCGCCGCTCTGCCCCGCCTCTGCGTTCCCGCAACTAATTTCCTGTTCCAGCCCAAACCCAAATTGCACCGCTGTGCGCTGAGCCTGCGCACCCGCCGCGAGTAAGCTCGCTGCGACCCTCTGCTCCGCCTCTGCGTTCGGGCAACTAACTTCCAGTTCGAGCCCAGACCCAAATTGCACTGGTGGGAGCAGACACTGTGCACCCGCCGCGAGTAAGCTCTCTGCGCCCCTCTGCCCCGCCTCTGCGTTCCCGCAACTAACTTCCTGTTCCAGCCTAGATCCACTGTGCCCCTCTGCCCCTCCTCTGCATTCCTGCAACTAACTTCCTGCTCCAGCCCAGACCCAATACGCACGCTGGGAGCTGAGCCTGCACACAGGACGGTAAGCTCTCTGTGCCCTCTGCTCCTCCGCTGTGTTCCAGCAACTAACTTCCTGTTCCAGCCCAGACCCACTGCGCCCCTCTGTCCCACCTCGGCATTCCTGGAACAATCTTCCTCTTCCAGCTCATACCCAAATCGCAGCGCTGGGAGCTGAGCCTGTGCACCCGCTGCGGGTAAGCTCCCTGCGCCCCTCTGCCCCGCCTCTGCGTTCCCACCACTAACTTCCTGTTCTAGCCCAGACCCAATTCTCAGGCTGGGAGCTGAGCCTGCGCATCCGCCTTTAAGCTCCCGGCTCCCTCTGCCCGGCCTCTGCGTTCCCGCAACTAACTTCCTGTTCCAGCACAAAACCAAATCGCAGTGCTGGGAGCTGAGCCTGCACACCCGCCGAAGCTAAGGTCCCTGTGCACCTCTGCCCTGCCTCTGCATTCCTGCAATTAACTTCCTGTTCCAGCCCAGATCCACTGCACCCCTCTGCCCCACCTCTGCATTCCTGCAACTAACTTCCTGCTCCAGCACAGACCCAAATCGCACCCCTGGGAGCTGAGCCTGCACTTCAGTCACGTGTAAGCTCCCTGCGCACATCTGCCTCGCCTCTGCGTTCCCGTAACAAACTTCCTGTTAAAGCCCAGGCCCAAATCGCACCGCTGGGAGCTGAGCCTGCGCACCCGCCGCGGGTAAGCTCCCTGCGCCCCTCTGCCCCGCCTCTGCATTCCTGCAACTAAATTCCTGTTCCACCCCAGATCCACTGCGCCCCTCTGCCCCTCCTCTGGATTCCTGCAACTAACTTGCTGCTCCAGCCCAGACTCAATTCGCACGCTGGCAGATGAGCCTGCGCACCCGCCGGTAAGCGCCCTGTGCCCCCTGCCCGGCCTCTACATTCCCGCAACTGACTGCCTGTTCCAGCCCAGACGCAAATCGCAGTGCTGGGAGCTGAGTCTGCACACCCGCCGCGGGTATGCTCCCTGTGCCCGTTTTCCCTGCCTCTGCGTTCCCGCAACTATCTTCCTATTCCAGCCCAGATCCACTGCGCCCCTCTGCCCCTCCTCTGCATTCCTGCAACTAACTTCCAGCTCCAGCCCAGACCCAATTCACACGCTGGGAGCTGAGCCTGCGTACCCGCCTGTAAGCTCCCTGCTCAGCTCTGCCTTGATTCTGCGTTCCCGCAACTAACTTACTGTTCTAGCCCAGACCCAAATCGCACACTGGGAGCTGAGCCTGCGCACCCGCCGCGGGTAAGCTCCCCGCGCACCTTTGGCCCGCCTCTGCATTCCCGCAACTAACTTCCTGTTCCAGCCCAGACCGAAATCGCACCGCTGGGAGCTGAGCCTGCGCACCCACCGCGGGTAAGCTTTCTCTGCAACCCCACCATGCCTCTGCGTTCCGGCAACTAACTTCCTGTTCCAGCCCAGAGCCAAATCGCACCACTGGGAGCTGTGTCAGTGCACCCGCCGCTGGTGAGCTCCCTGCGGCCCTCTGCCCCGCCTCTGTGTTCCCGCAACTAACTTCCTGTTCCAGCCCAGACCCACTGCTCCCCTCTGCCTCACATCTGCATTCCTGCCATTATCTTACTCTTCCAGCCCAGACACCAGTCGCAGCGCTGGGAGCTGACCCTGCGCACCCGCTGCGGGTAAGCTTCCTGCAGCCCTATGCCCCTCTGCGTTCCCGCAACTAACCTCCTGTTCTAGCCCAGACACAAATCGCACATTGGCAGCTGAGCCTGCACACTCGCCGTGGGTAAGCTCCCTACGCCTCTCTGCCCGGCCTCTGCATTCCTGCAACTAACTTCCTGTTCAAGCCCAGACCCACATCTCACCGCTGGAAGCTGAGCCTGCGCATCCACCGCGGGTAAGCTGCCTTAGCCACTCTGCCCGTCCTCTCCGTTCCCGCAACTAACTTCCTGTTCCAGCCCAGACCCAAATCGCAGGGCTGGGAAGTGAGCCTGCACACCTGCCGCGGGTAAGCTCTCTGCCCCCCTCTGCCCCGCCTCTGTGTTCCCGCAAATAACTTCCTGTTCCAGCCCAGACCAAAATCGCACCGCTGGGAGCTGAGCCCACGCACCCCCGGGGCTAAGCTCCCTGAGCCCCTCAGGCCCACCTCGGCGTTCCGGCAACTAAATTCCTGTTCCAGCCCAGACACACTGCGCCCCTCTGTTCCACCTCTGCATTCCTGGAACTAACTTCCTGTTCCAGCCCAGACCCAAATCGCAGCACTGGGAGCTGACACTGCTCACGCACCACGAGTAAGCTCCCTGTTCCCCTCTGCCCCCCATCTGCGTTCACGCAACTAACTTCCTCTTCGATCCCAGACACAAATTGCACCAGTAGGAGCTGAGCGTGCGCACCCGCCACGGGTAAGCTCTCTGCGACCCTCGGGCCCGCCTCTGGGTTCCCGCAACTAACATCCTGTTGCAGCCCAGAACCAAATCGCACCACTGGGAGCTGAGCATGCGCACCCGCCAAGAGTAAGCTCGCTGCGCTCCTCTGCCCAGCCTCTGCGTTCCCGCAACTAACTTCCTGTTCGAGCCCACAACCAAACCGCACCGGTGGGAGCTGAGCCTCGCATCTGCCGTGGGTAAGTTCCCTGCGCCCCTCATCCCCACCTTTGCGTTCCCGCAACTAACTTCCTGTTCCAGCCCAGACCCCCTGCGCCGCTCTGCCCCGCCTCTGCGTTCCCGCAACTAAATTCCTGTTCCAGCGCAGACCCAAATTGCACCGCTGTACGGTGAGCCTGCGCACCCGCCGCGAGTAAGCTCGCTGCGCCCCTCTGCTCCGCCTCTGCGTTCGGGCAACTAACTTCCAGTTCGAGCCCAGACCCAAATTGCACTGGTGGGAGCAGACACTGTGCACCCGCCGCGAGTAAGCTCCCTCCGACCCTATGCCCCACCTCTGCGTTCCCACAGCTAACTTCCTGTTCCAGCCCAGACCCGTATCGCAGCAATGGGAGCTGAGCTTGCTCACCCGCCGCGGGTAAGCTCCCTGCGCCCCTCTGCCCTGCCTCTGCGTTCCCGCAACTAACTTCCTGTTCCAGCCAGACCCAAATCGCAGCGCTGGGATTTGACACTGCACACCCGCCGCGAGTACGCTCTCTTCGCCCCTATGTCCCGCCTCTGCGTTCACGCAACTAACTTCGTGTTCCAGCCCAGACCCAAATCACAGCACTGGGAGCTGGCACTGCACACCCACCGCGAGTAAGCTCCCTGTCCGCCTATGCCCAGCCTCTGCATTTCTGCAAGAAACTTCCTGTTCCAGCCCAGAACTAAATCGCAGCGCTCGGATCTGAGACTGCGCACCCGCCGTGGGTAAGCTCCCTGCACCCCTCTGCGCCACCTCTGAGTACCCACGTCTAACGTCCTGTTCAGGCCCACACCCAAATCGCAGCACTGGGAGCTGACACTGCGCACCCGCCGCGAGTATGCCCCCTGCGCCCCATCCCCCTCATCTTCGTTTCCACAACTAACTTCCTGTTCCAGCCCAGGCCCAAATTGCAGCGCTGGGAGCTGAGCCTGCGCACCCGCTGCAGGTACGCTCCCTGCGCCCTTATGCACGGCCTCTGCGTTCCTGCAACTAACTTCCTGTTCCAGCCAAGACCAAAATCGCAGCACTGGGAGCTGACACTGCACACCCGCCCTGAGTAAGCTCCCTTCGCCCGTATGCCACGTCTCTGCGTTCCCACGACTAACTTTCTGTTCCAGCCCAGACCGATATCGCAGCGCTGGGAGCTGAGCCTGCTCACACACCGCGGGTAAGCTCCCTGCGCCCCTCTGTCCCGCCTCTGCATTCCCGCAACTAACTTCCTGTTCCAGCCCAGACCCAAATCGCAGCACTGGGAGCTGACACTGCTCACACGCCGCGAGTAAGCTCCCTGCGCCCCTATGTCCTGCCTCTGCGTTCCCGCAACTAACTTCGTGTTCCAGCCCAGACCCATATCGCAACACTGGGATCTGAGACTGCGCACCAACCTCGAGTAAGCTCCCTGCGCCCATATGCCCAGCCTCTGCGTTTCCGCAACTAACTTCCTGTTCCAGCCCAGAACCAAAACGCACCGCTGGGAGCTGAGCCCATGCACCCGCAGCGGGTAAGCTCCCTGCGCCCCTCTGCCCCGGCTCTGCGTTCCCGCAACTAACTTCCTCTTCCAGCCCAGCCCTAAATCGTACCGCTGGTAGCTGATCCCGCGCACCCGCCACAGGTAAGCTCCCTGCGCCCCTCTGCCACACCTCTGCATTCCTGCAACTAACTTCCTCTTCCAGCCCAGACCCAAATCGCTGCGCTGCTAGCTGAGCCTCCGCACCCACCGCGGGTAAGCTCCCTGTGCCCCTCTGCCCCCCATCTGCGTTCACGCAACTAACTTCTTCTTCCAGCCCAGACACACTGTGCCCCTCTGCCCCACCTCTGCGTTCCCAAAACTAACTTCCAGTTCCAGCCCAGACCCAAATCGCAGCGCTGGGAGCTGAGCCTGCGCACCCGCCGCGGGTAAGCTCCCTGCGCCCCTCTGCCCCGCCTCTGCGTTCCCGCAAAAAACTTCCTGTTTCAGCCCAGATCCACTGCGCCCCTCTGCCCCACCTCTGCATTCCTGCAACTAACTTCCTGCTCCAGCACAGACCCAAATCGCACTCCTGGGAGCTGAGCCTGCACTCCAGTCACGTGCAAGCTCCCTGCGCACCTCTGCCACGCCTCTGCGTTCCCACAACAAACTTCCTGTTATAGCGCAGACCCCAATCGCAGGGCTGGGAGCTGACCCTGCGCACCCGCTGCGGGTAAGCTCCCTGCAACCCTCTGCCCTCCTCTGCGTTCCCGCAACTAACATCCTGTTCTAGCCCAGACACAAATCACACACTGGGAGCTGAGCCTGCACACCCGCTGCGGGTATGCTTTCTGTGCCCCTCTGCCGAGCTTCTGCGTTCCCGGGACTAACTTCCTGCTCCAGCACAGACCCAAATCTCACCTCTGGGAACTAAGCCTATGCGCACGTCGCTTGTAAGCTCCCTGCGCCCCTCTGCCCCCCCTCTGCATTCCCGTGAGTAACTTGCTGCTCCAGGCCAGAACCAACTCGCAGCGTCGTGATCTGAGCCTTCGCACCCGCCGATAAGCTCCCTCCGACCTCTGACCGGCCTCTGCATTCCCGCAACTAACTTCCTGTTCCAGCCCAGACCCAAATCGCAGTGCTTGGAGCTGAGCCTGCACACCCACCGCAGATAAGCTCCCTGCGCCCATCTGGCCCGCCTCTGCATTCCCGCAACTAACTTCCTGTTCCAGCCCAGACCCAAATCGCACCGCTGGGAGGTGAGCCTGCACACCCACCGTGGGGAAGCTTCCTCTGCACCCTTGCCCTGCCTCTGCCTTCCCGCAACTAACTTCCTGTTCCAGCCCAGAGCCAAATCGCACCACTGGGAGCTATGCCAGCGCACCCGTTGCGGGTGAGCTCCCTGCGCCCCTCTGCCCCGCCTCTGTGTTCCCGCAACTGACTTCCTGTTCCAGCCCAGACCCACTGCGCCCCTCTGCCCCACCTCTTCATTCCTGCCAGTAACTTCCTCTTCAAGCCCAGACCCAAATCGCAGCACTGGGAGGTGACCCTGCGCACCCACCGCGAGTAAGCTCCTTGCGCACCCAACTCTAGTAAGCTCCCTGCACCCCTCTGCCCCGCCTCTGCGTTCCCATGACTACCTTCCTGTTCCAGCCCACACCCAAATCGCAGCACTGGGAGCTGACACTGCGCACCCGCCGCGAGTATGCTCCCTGCGCCCCATCCCCCTCATCTTCGTTTCCGCAATTAACTTCCTTTTCCAGCCCAGCCACAAATTGCAGCGCAGGGAGCTGAGCCTCCGCACCCACTGCGGGTAAGCTCCCAGCGCACCTCTGTCCCGCCTCTGTGTTCCCGCAACTAACTTCCTGTTCCAGCCAAGACCCAAATCGCAGCACTGGGAGCTGACACTGCGCACACGCCGCGAGTAAGCTCCCTGCGCCTCTATGTCCTGCCTCTGCGTTTCCGCAAATAACTTCCAGTTCCAGCCAAGATGCAAATCGCACGCTGGGAGCTGAGCCTGCGCACCCGCTGGTAAGCTCCCTGCGCAGCTCTGCCTCGTCTCTGCCTTCCCGCACCTAACTTCCTCTTCTAGCCCAGACCCAAATCGCACCTCTGGGAGCTGAGCCTGCGCACCCGCCGCGGGTAAGCTCCCTGCGCCCATTTGGCCCGCCTCTGCGTTCCCGCAACTAACTTTCTGTTCCAGCCCATACCCAAATCGCACCGCGGGGAGCTGAGCCTGCGCACCCGCTGCGGGTAAGCTCCCTGCGCCCCTCTGCACCGCCTCTGCGTTCCCGCAACTAACTTCGGGTTCCAGCCCAGACCCAAACAACAGCACTGGGAGCTGACACTGCGCACCCGCCGCGAGTAAGCTCCCTGTGTCCCTATGCCCAGCCTTTGCATTTCCGCAACTAAATTCCTGTTCCAGCCCAGACTCAAATCGCAGCAGTGGGAGCTGACAATGCATACCCGCCGTGAGTAAGCTCCCTGCGCCCCTATGCTCCGCCTCTGCTTTCCCACAACTAACTTCCTGTTCTAGCCAAGACCCATATCGCAGCGCTGGGAGCTGAGCCTGCTCACCCGCCGCGGGTAAGCTCCCTGCGCCCCTCTGCCCCGCCTCTGCGTTCCCGCAACTAACTTCCTGTTCCAGCCCAGATCAAAATCGCAGCACTGGTAGCTGACACTGCGCACCCACCGCGAGTAAGCTCCCTGTGCCCCTCTGCCCCCCATCTGCATTCCCGCAACTAACTTCCTCTTCCAGCCCAGACCCTCTGGGCCCCTCTGCCCTGCCTTTGCATTTCTGCAACTAACTTCCTGTTGCAGCCCAGACCCAAATCGCACCGCTGGGAGCTGAGCATGCACACCTGCCACGAGTAAGCTCGCTGCGCTCCTCTGCCCCACCAATGCGTTCCCGCAACAAACTTCCTGTTCGAGCCCACAACCAAATCGCACCGGTCGGAGCTGAGCCTGCGCACCTGCCGCAGGTAAGCTCCCACTGCGTCCCGATACCCCACTTCTGCCTTCCCACAACTAACTTAATATTCCAGCCCAGACACACTGCGCCCCTCTGCCCCGCCTCTGCGTTCCCAGAACTAACTTCCTGTTCCAGCCCAGACCCAAATCGCACCGCTGTGCGGTGAGTCTGCGCACACGCCGCGAGTAAGCTCTCTGCACCCCTCTGCTCCGCCATTGCGTTCCCGCAACTAACTTCCTGTTCGAGCCCAGACCCAAATTGCATCGGTGGAAGCTAACACTGCGCACCCGACGCGAGTAAGCTCCCTGCGCCCCTATGCCCCGCCTCTGCGTTCCCACAACTAACTTCCTGTTCCAGCCCATACCCATATCGCAGCGCTGGTAGCTGATCCTGCTCACCCGGCGTGGGTAAGCTTCCTCCGCACCCCTGCCCTGCCTCTGCGAGTAAGCTCCCTGCACCCCTCTGCCCCCCCTCTGCGTTCCCACGACTAACTTCCTGTTCCAGCCAACACCCAAATCGCAGCACTGGGAGCTGACACTGCGCACCCGCCGCGAGTATGCTCCCTGCGCCCCATCCCCCTCATCTTCGTTTCCGCAATTAACTGCCTTTTCCAGCCCAGCCCCAAATTGCAGCGATGGGAGCTGAGCCTGCGCACCCACTGCAGGTATGCTCCCTGCGCCCTTCTGCCCCGCCTCTGCGTTCTGGCAACTAACTTCATGTTCCAGCCAAGACCCAAATCGCAGCACTGGGAGCTGACACTGCGCACCCGCCGCGAGTAAGCTCCCTGCGCCTCTATGTTCTGCCTCTGCGTTTCCGCAAATAACTTCCAGTTCCAGCCCACACCCAAATCGCAGCGCTGGGAGCTGAGCCTGCGCACCCGGTGCGGGTAAGATCCCTGCGCCCCTCTGCCCTGCCTCTGCGTTCCCGCAACTAACTTCCTGTTCCAGCCAAGACCCAAATCGCACGCTGGGAGCTGAGCCTGCGCACCCGCTGGTAAGCTCACTGCGCAGGTCTGCCTCATCTCTCCGTTCCCGCAACTAACTTCCTGTTCTAGCCCAGACTCAAATCGCACCGCTGGGAGCTGAGCCTGCGCTCCCGCCGAGGGCAAGCTCCCTGCGCCCATTTGGCCCGTCTCTGCGTTCCCACAACTAACTTTCTGTTCCAGCCCAGACCCAAATCGCACCGCTGGGAGCTGAGCCTGCGCACCCACCGCGGGTAAGCTTCCTCCGCACCCCTGCCCTGCCTCTGCGTTCCCGCAACTAACTTCCTGTTCGAGCCCAGAGCCAAATCACACCACTGGGACCTCTGAGAGCGCACCCGCCGCGGGTGAGCTCCCTGCGCCCCTCTGCCCCGCCTCTGTGTTCCCGCCACTAACTTACTGTTTGAGCCCAGACCCACTGCACCCCTCTGCCCCATCTCTGCATTCCTGCCAGTAACTTCCTCTTCCAGCCCAGACCCCAATCACAGCGCTGGGAGCTGACCCTGCGCAACCGCTGCGGGTAAGCTCCCTGCACCCCTCTGCCCCTCTGCGTTCCCGCAACTAACATCCTGTTCTAGCCCAGACACAAATCACACACTGGGAGCTGAGCTTTCACACCCGCCGCGGGTAAGCTGCCTGAGCCACTGTGCCCGCCGTCTCTGTTCCCGCAACTAACTTCCTGTTCCAGCCCAGACCCAAATCGCAGGGCTGGGAGCTGAGCCTTCACACCCGCCGCGGGTAAGCTCTCTGCCCCCGTCTGCCCCGCCTCTGCGTTCCCGCAACTAACATCCTGTTCCAGCCCAGGCCCACTGCGCCCCTCTGTCCCACCTATGCATTCCTGGAACTAACTTCCTCTTCCAGCCCAGACCCAAATCGCAGCGCTGGGAGCTGAGCCTGTGCACCCGCTGCGGCTAAGCTCCCTCCACCCCTCTGCCTCGCCCCTGCGTTCCCACCACTAACTTCCTGTTCTAGCCCAGGCGCAATTCGCACGCTGGAAGCTGAGCCTGAGCATCCGCCGGTAAGCTCCCTGCGCCCTCTGCGTGGCCTCTGCCTTCCCACAACTAACTTCCTGTTCCAGCCCAGACCCAAATCGCTGCGCTGCTAGCTGAGCCTCCGCACCCACCGCGGGTAAGCTGCCTGAGCCACTCTGCCCGCCCTCTCTGTTCCCGCAACTAACTTCCTGTTCCAGCCCAGACCCAAATCGCAGCGCTGGGAGCTGAGCCTGCACACCCGCCGCGGGTAAGGTCCCTGCGCCCCTCTGCCCCACCTCTGCATTCCCGCAACTAACTTCCTGTTCCAGCCCAGATCCAGTGCGCCCCTCTGCCCCACCTCTGCATTCC